>APFE030541239.1:41091-125005 GCA_000404065.3 Pinus taeda | reverse complement strand
CATTATCATATGAGAAACCAAGTGTTTTTCGATCCTACCTAAAGTCCAACGCTGTTGTAGTAGTCTAGCCTCGTCGATCCAGATGAGCTCCTCCTTCACTTCGAAACCTGCATACACTAACAATCAAACGATTACATAACACCTGAATATCTCATAAAACAAAACATATTCAACATATAGAACAAGGAGTATATGAAACAATTCATAATAACAAATCATTGAGAAGAATGGACTTATTTGTATTAATAGGAAACAAAAGAAACCATTACAACCTGAGCCTTGGTGTTGTGCAAGTTCCTCCCAGGGTCCAGCAAGAGTTTTCCTCTACTTTGACAAGCTCATCCACTTCAAAATGAAACAAGAAAGGATGGTAATCTCTCCTCACAAGCTTCTACAAGGAAGTCCTAATTCCAGCAGCATCTACCCTTTGGAATGTTCAGCTTTCAACCTCCCCTCCTCTGGCCCAATGCCTGTATTTATAGTGTTCTAGAGGGAGTTATTCAGGTCCAACATCAATGGGATACTCCCTCTTTTGGATGGGGTAGCTCCTCTCTTGATGGGATAAGTTCCTCTATCATAGGGATGCATGAACCATCTGGAGGCGCTCATACACGTGAAACACTCTTCTAGAAGGCTCTAGAAGTGACCACAAGTAACTTTTTAAAGATGAAACTCGCGCCTTTGACCTTTACAGGAGTACGCACCATCCCTTGACTTACAGAGCGTACAAGTACGCAGGTACAATGAGCTTGGGATGCGTACACGCAGGCAAGGTAGAGAGAACCTGTGTACCCAGAGATAAACATGATTTTTAATGACTTTCTCTCTTTCTTGAAGTTTGACGTGGAGAGCAGAGGTATCAGGCTTGACAAGGAGGATAATATGACTATTGATGGAGCCATATTAACTGCAGATAGTCATGGTGACAAATTTTAGTGTAACAAGGCTTTTCATGATGATCCTTGTGGTGGGATATTTTTTGATTGGAGAACAGGTCATAAGGTGCTTCATATAGATTATTTTTGGCCTACTATATTCCAAGATGCAAGAAAGTATGTGTAAGGGTGTGACAACTACTAGAGGATGGTCCAACCTATCTAATTTGATGAAATTTTGTTCCAACCTCTATTGGTGATAAAGCCTTTTGAGATATGGGCTTTAGAATTTGTAGGACCGACCAATCCTCGATCTTAGCAAAAGTCTTACATTTTAGTATGCACAAGCTATGTCACCAAGTTGGTTGAACCCAAGGAACTTACCAACGCTACAAAAAGGGCTATTTTTATCACCCAAAGAATGTTCATCTAACCATTTCTTAGTAGGTTGATCGAAATACACCATGTAGAATGAATTTTACCATGCTAAAACTAAGTTTCGCCATAGGAAATAATTTAGTGAACCATTTTCCTAAATTATTTCTCATTAAGATCTAAAAACCCCATGATAATAATTAAATAAATCATTATTTATTTAATATTCCATATTTCTTCCATATTTTCCTTATGAGATACTTGTTAAATAATTATTTAATAATTATTTCAAATTCTTGATCCTCACAAAGTGATTAATAAATCATTTTATTTATTAATTACTTTAACCGCATGCTAAATAAAGATATTTTACCACTTTGAACATCATTTTCTTCTCAAAAAATATAATAAAATATTCACAACGATAGATTTTGATTTAGTCAATAACATTTTATTATTTTCTAATTCTCAATCTATTCCAATATTTTGTTATAAATAGTGAGTTTTATCTCCATTCTTCACAATGACCATTTTCATCATCCCAATTATCGTCTCATAGCATTTGAGCTCCCACTTGAGTTCAAGCATCTTTTGTTTTCTTTTTTTGTCCATTGGATACCACATATTGAGAGAGAGAAGCACATTGTTGAAATGCAAGGTCAAGAAGGACCCATCCCACGGAGGGGGATCTACAGACCGAATTATGTAATCACTCCTCACTAGGTGTATTGTTCTTGAATAATAAAAAATGATTATTCATATTCTCCATTGGGTTGTTTCACATATATTTTTTTTGTTATATGTTTTCTATCTTCATACTATATTGTGCTGTGGGGTTTTTTCTAACATTTTGTTGTAGATTTGAGGCATAGACACAACCATATTTTGTTGTTAGGGTTTTAAGTCACCTAGAACTTAAGTGAAGGGATTTTTTCTCAATTGCAGAAATAATTCATACTAACAGTTGTTTCACTTCCTAGCCAAGGGAGTGCTAAAGGAGATAATTATAGATGGAGGGGCATAGTTCACTTCCCATCTAATAGAGAATATTATCAAGAAATATAAGATCCATCACCAAGTTACTTCACCTTATCATCCATAGATAAATGGACAAGTGGAGAGTACTAATAAAGTGCTCGAAACAATTATTAGAAAGAGTGTGGAAGTTCATAGTCGAGACTAGGTTGAATGACTTTCTTAGGTTCTCTGCACTTACATAACTACTTGGCGGAATACCACAATTTTTTCTCGATATGAAATTGTGTATGGTAAGAATAATGTATTTCCAATTAAGTTTGAAATAAAGAGACTCAAAATTACTTTGGAGGTGAATTTGGACTTAACTACAACACATAAACACCATCTAGACTAGCTTAATGAATTGGGAGAGATGTGCTTGGTTGTTGTGAAAAGTATTGAGATTATCCAACAATAGTAAGCCAAATGGCATGACAGGTTCATAAAAAAGAAAGTGTTTCATATAGGTGATTTGGCTCTATTATATGACTCTAGGTTTAAGCATTTTAAGGGAAAGCTTTGTACTAGGTGTCTAGGTCCTTACGAAGTGGATACAATATTGGGAACTGTGAACATAAAACTAACAATCATCAATGGGTCACTAATGTCTTTGTTTTCCAATGGACATCATCTTTGGTTGTATCACAAGCCAACTTCTAAGGATTCATTTGTTGACATTGTATCAAATTTAGATCTCGAAGTCATTGGGGCAAAGGAAAATTTTCCTATGTTGCCAATGATTTTATTAATTTATTTTTATTTTTATTGTTAAAAAAAAGGGAAAAAAAGGTCTAATGTTGAAAACTCATTTGAGGCACAGTTAGACAAAGTGGTCACTAAAAACCATCTTGCTAGTTTTCGACACATTATTTCTTTTGCAATAATAGATTCATGTTCATTTTGTTGTTTCACATGTGATTGGTTTATCGATACTAAGGTTGAATATTGTTGTTGACATTGAAACCCAAAGTATTTTCTCATGCTAAAAATAAAATATTGTTTTTGATGCTAAGGCTTGAGTATTGTTGTTGGTACAAACCAGACGTACCTTTTGACTAATAGATGTTGTTGTTGACCATTAGGTGTTGTTGCTAATCATTAAAAAAAAAAAAACAATATTCATGTTGAAAAATACCATTAGAAATTCATATTTATAGTCAATGTACTCTTGATGTTACAATGGATTTGCCGATGACAGTACCATCATTGTTGTTGTTGTGATCGTATGGAGGGCACCCATCAAGGACAATTTTCATGAAATTTTCTAGCAAGCACTTCTAGTTGAGTTAACATTGTCGCGACAACCACTACATCAACATAACTGGGAAGCTTGTGGCAGGTAAACCTATGGCCAAGGATGACCTTCATTTCAAAGTTGGGGTGGTTTGGGGTGGATTCGTATCATACTTTCATATGATACACCGTTAACACTCTGATTTAATATGATGGTCAATCAAATTTTGCATGCACAATGTCATTTCCATTACACCACCCTACCACCATTACTCTGACATGACCGTTATGAAGTCCATTTGTATTATCCACAGTGCACACCACCTTCTAATTATGTCACCGAAAAAACCAACTAATACACTAAATGTAACAAAAATTTTCCAAATTCTGCATGCACAACATCTTCATTCCAACGAGAAATTGCATGTACAATTTTTGCACCTGTAACATTGCCTTTTAAGACATTGGAGGAGCAGTTATGCATCATGAGCCAAATTCTATTGATGCATTAAGAGATTATCCAAGAGATTATAGGATATTTGAGACTTCAAGTTGATTGGCGTACATAAATAGACTACAAGGGTTCAATGAACATATTGCCTTAGAATTTGCATAGAATTTGAAAGCACAAGGTTTAATTTTAAGAGGAGTATAGATAGTTATTACAGAGGAAGTCATCGTCAAGGTGATGACTTTACCTTAAACTGGGATGCGTTGGTTTAGTGGAAAGATTGAAGTTCTCGTAGCCATGGCCACATTTTTACAAGAAGGTGAGAAGATAAGGATTGAGAGGGGAGGATTAGATAGAAATTCACTTCGACACCCATAGGAAGATTTAGCATATTTTATTCAAAATTTTATCACTCGTGAAGGATGATTTGGGGTAATTTTCAATTATCACTTCTAGTTTTTAGCACACCTGCATTGCGGGAAGTTGTTCAATGTGGCCTATTTCCTTTTAAAATCATTGCAGCATATGGAATATGTTATTTGAGATTGTAAGTAGCCTAAAACATGTGTAACAAATCATGGGTTGATCAAGCTCATAGCTATTGGTTCACTAGAACAAGAAGGAAGTACACGGGTGATATTATTGGTTGCTACAAGAGTACCAGCCCAAGAGGAGATAGAGGAAAGTCAATCTGAAGAGCAAGGTGGGGGTGTTGAAATAGAGGAAGTAGGGTCAATTATATGGAATAATTCCCCTTCTAATATACTTTTTCAAAACCCTCATGATGACATCCATGAAGAAACACATTTTTTTGGCACGCTAGTAAAAGCTTCTCATACTAAGGAGATTTTACATACTAAAGAATGAGTGGATATTATCAATGGGAAATATGAGATTTTAGACTATGGATCATGTCCTATTATGGAGCAACATCCCCCATAGGTGAAGGTGAAGAAAAGGTCATTGAATAAATTTTTCGGGTGGGGGGGGGGGGGGGGGGGGATTTCCAAAGAAAATGGTTAAGGTCACTGTTACACCATCACATGATACTACAAAAGAAGTGAAAGAGTCAAAGGAGAGTCCAGCAAGGAGAAGGAGTCCAAGCAAAGACAATATGACATTCCCACTCCTGATATGTCCAAACTTGACCTTAGGTCATAGAAAGTTGATGATTTAAGGAAGGAAACCAAAGATCTAAGAAACCAACTTATTATGCTTAGGGAAAAGTCTAAGAATAAGAAACATTTAGGATTAGAAACCATAGCTGAGACAATGTAAATGATGGATATGATTTATTTTACCTCTAAAAGTAGAAAAACTAGAAACCATTATGTAAAGTGTGTGGGGAACTTCCAAAGAAGCTAATTATGTAGAATTTCAGAAGCTCTTAATTGTTTCAATAGGGGTATAGAAATAGGTTGAAGTGAAGGGCATGAAATTTTAGGCTACAATATAAGAACCTATTGAAGATGTTGTTGCCACACAAGAACTAGCAGTTGAAGCAAAACAAGCTAAGGAGTTTTGGGCTACAACACAAGAACCTATTGAATATGTTTCTACCACACAAGAACCATAATTTGAATCAAAGAATCCTAGGGGAAATAAAATTGTCAGGACACAAGAACCTACAAATGATGCTAGTGGTATACAAAAACAAATAGTTGAGGAAGTATAGTTGGAGGATAAACAAGGATAAATGGAGGAACAAGAGAGTATAAAAAAAAATGTTGAATACATTGTTGTAACAATAGTAGAGATAGTACAACATAAATTGATGATAATTTTAGTTTGGTATTCTTACTCCTTGATTTGGGAAACTGGAGGTGATTGATAGTCTCATTGTAGGAAGGAAAGATTTCACGAAATGAGAATAGAAAAAATATCCATGACCTGAAGGAAGCCTAGGTTAAGGATTTGATGTTTCAAAGACTAAAATGGGAGAAGGTGCAAGTGCTACAACTGTAAAAGAAAGTGTAGTAGTTACAGGGAGTAGATGTATAACCTTGCACATAGTGTGTTGAGTTGTAGGAGACCATCTCCTTCCTACCCCTTGTTTCTGCAAGAAAAATATTCCTTTTCAGATTGACAATAGTAAAAGAAGGAATACCATCTAAAATGATTGAAATTCAATCATTTCTTGAGACTTTCAATCAAACCAATTTTGTAGAACAACAGTTTTTGTGTGAACTGTATCTGCATGACTTTGTTTGCGTTGGAGAAAATAAATTTAATTCCTTACCTTTTGTAGGAGACATATAGATGAGAGAATTTACTTCTTTCATGTAGAATAAAATAAGATGGAAATCATCTCATGACATTATAACAAGAATCTAGAGGGTAGGCCATATATATTTGAGAAGAATCAGGTTCTACTATAGAAATATGAAGAACATATGGAAATTTCTTGTGATATCTAGAGAGGAAATATAAGGTGATTGAAGTAAGAAATAAAGTCTTAAAGAATTCTTCCAAAGGAAGTGAGCTGATGATACAAGGTGTATTGGATGGAAGAAACTTAAGATGGGAAGTATTTGATAAAAAGTTGAAAAAATGAAGACCTTTATTGCTTCTAAAATTTTGTTCATGCTTTTTGTAGAGTTCCTAAGTACAATGATTGTATCATGAGGTGTGGGCCCAGGTGGCTTGGGATAAAATTCATATTCCCATTGATATGGCTTCGTACACTTAAATATCAACATTTTTATCAGCTGAAGCCAATAGATGCAAAGATGTGGTGGTTGGATTTAATTATTACCTAGGGTTATGTGACTTTCATAGATGATACAACTATAACCTATAACTTCTCTAAAGTACACTCACAACATGCACTAGAAACTAACTAAAGGGTTTGCATAAGGACATACAGTTGCTTCAGTTGGGGGGAGATGTTGGGACATGGAATTAGCATCCTTTCTACCCTTGTTTTTCCATATTTTCCATCACAATTAATCTTATAATCATACTTGATTACTCCATTAATCTCCTTTTTACTAATGCATGCCACTCTTTCATGTCACCTTCGTTTATGTTTTTTTTCTTGTATTTTGATAAGAGGTTGACTATTTTGAGTGATTTTATTAACAATGTTGACAAAGAGGTTGTTTCAGGGTAGACTTGGCCCACTAAAGTGTTGTTTTTTGTATTTCATGTTGTTTCTCTAGGTTTTATGCTTTTGTTGGGCACAACCCAACTTGGTCTAGTTTTGGTCAAAGGCTCCACATTTTGAGGAGCGGAGCACGCAAAGTCCGCGAAGTTATATTTACCACGTGATGTTTATGCAATTTGGGGTGGGTCAAAGCCCCTAACTTTGTAATAGGAATTGGGTGTTATTTCATTATTTTGTCGGATCCATGATATGTGGACCATGGTTTTGTAGTAATGAAATCTATATAAGGAGATGTAATACTTCAAGGATAGTAATATAGGAAGATAGGAGGGAATTTGTAGATGAATAATTAATATATTTTGTCTTTAGTATGTATTTTTGGCTTTAGGAGAAGGCTCCACAGCTGAGTGCGCAAAGGCCTTGAAGAGTCTGCAGCTAAGTACGTAGACCACTTGCAGCTGGGTGTGCATGTCAAAGAATTTGAATGTATTGAAGATCTATCTTAATAAAAGTAGAAGAAGTTTCGGAAAAAAATTATGTATATTTGTTTATTATATGTGTTTATACATATTGTAATGCATGGGTTTTATTGAATTATGAAAAAGAATACATGTTATACTATTTTCTTATATGTTTCGCGATAAGTGCAAATCTGTGAATTGAATCATTAGCGTGAAGTTATTTATGCATGTGAAGTTGTAGATAGGTCTAAGACATCAGTAAACACATGGGCACCACAATGCATATATCCATTTGGTTGCAGAAACCTGGTTCTACAACCTCCCATAACCAGTTCAGGAGATATTGTGATCTTCTTGCAGGTCGTTGCCGAAAGGGCCAATGGTTGAGGGTTTTTTTGGTGTGCAGTACACCTTGAACCTAGGTCTAAGCCCCTCAAGCCAAAAAATAGTTTCCTTGTTAGGACTAGGATCTGTTTGAAGGATATGTTTTGGCATCCGGCGAAGAAGGAAATCTAGGAGTGGGTTGAACAAAAAGTGTGATCATTTGCAGTTCAGGAAAGTAGAAATTGGCTATTATTGACTAAAAGTTGGTTGCAGAAGTATATCTTCGAAGAGAATTATGAAATATTCTTTGGTTTGTTTCACATTGAACTATACAAGTGGGTATGAAAGTTTTCTGAGAATAAGACTTGTTTTAAGGGAGATGAACCTAAGAAGTGGAATCTTTATTGATATAATGACTCAAGTATGCTAATAAAAAAATCTCAAGAGATATTGATTTCTGGATCGATAGAATTTTGGGAGGATTTATCATTGAATTCATAATAGAAATGATTGTATCTTACAATGAATTTAAGCAAAGATTTTTCAAGGGTCCACGGGGTAAGTACATGAAATGTTTGAAGCTCTGGATTAAAATAATTTTATGTGAAAACAACATACTATGAATGCAGTCATATTAATGTTTGGATGAATAGGGAACATGTCTGAACCAGGATATACACAAAGTGGGAAGTGATATAGAGTAGAATGTGAGCCAAAGAAATTTATTGAGATTGACTATAGTCCCTTGTTAGGTGGGTCTGAGAGTGAAGAAGAAGGAAGTAACCCCGCAACCCCATGATATTCGCCCTCCTATCCTGAAGGTGCATTGAAGTTAGTAGTTGATAAAAATCAGGGTGTCTTTGGGATTCCCCATCCATCTACTCCCCTTACCCCCCATCCCCCTCCCCACAATTCCCCTACTCCCTCTCCCCCTACCCATAACCCCCTAAGAAGAAAAATGGTCGATGGAATTACGCTACCAATCTTTAAAGGGCTTGGATTAGGGGATCCTGACCAATTTTGGTTTGTAGCTGATGTAGTATGGAAAGAAAGACAAATCATTGATGAAGATGTAAAGAAGGCGCAACTCATCACGACATTGCGAGAAAGTGTGCTAACATGGTACATGAAATACTATGTGGCTAATCTGGCTACTTCACTAGATAATATCAAGAAAGAACTGGTATTAGAATTCACAAAACCAAATTTAGAATCACAGTGCATTATAGAGCTGAAGGAGATCAAACAGTTAGCTACTGAGTCTGTGTAGGAGTTGGATCAACGATTCAAGGTATTAAATGTCACAAGTAATCTTTAACATACCTCGAGAGCAACATAAGGAGTGGTTTATATCTCCGCTACTACCACATATCAGGTTACCCTTGACGTAATAGAATGTCACTACTCAAGTTGAAGCATTAGATATTGCGATGAAGCTGGAAGCTTCACCAATTGAAGATAATCATGTAGGAGTACAACACATTTAGAGATAGCTAGCAAATTTGACCTTGGAATTGCAAGATCTCAAGAAAGGTAAAGAGACCAGATCAGAAATATGGTGCACAAAATGCAAAGTAGAGGGCCATTATAAGGATCAATCCCCTGTGTTCAAAGATTACTTGGAAAGTGGAGCACCTAATCCAGTAAACCCAGGATCAAGTTTGTGGTGTGAGATTTTCAGAACGAGAGGCCAACATCACTTTGAATATTTATGTTTATTACAGAAGTAAATATAGACCCCAAAGTAGTTGTTTTGTAGCTTTTATGAATCAGTAGGTCATGATGAAAGAAATTGTTGAAGTTATGACTTGATGATGAGCATACTTTCGATGCTTAGAGACTATAAGTTTAAGGACATACACATGAAGAGCCACGCCAACATGTTGGTTGAGGAGGTTTCTAAGGATGAGGATGAGGATGAGGATGAGGAGTTGGTTGAGGACGTGGCCAGATTATCTGTTATAATTGTGGATAGGTAGGGAACTTCACAAGAGACTTTTTAGGACCCTACAAAAATTTGCAACTACTTTAATTCTTTTGATCATGTAATAGAAGAATGTCTCATCCTTATCATGAAGATTTAGGAGAAAAGGAACCAACAACCCACAGAAAATCATCAAATGATGACTGTTGAGCTAAGGGAGGATCAATCATGCATTGACATTATAACAAGAAGTGGAGTTGTGACTAGAAATGATAAAGTCGATGGGAAAATGAAGCTAAAGTTACATGGGTAGGAAAAACTATTGAAAAAATTCCTACATTTGATATTCTAAATGAAAAACAAGTATTGATGGAGGTGAGGCAAAACTTTATGGATAATGGGCCTTTTACCTCTCACTGGTATAAAATGATGAAATTAGTGACTAGGTGACTAAAAACATTAGTGGTCGTAGCTTATTCCAGTGAAATACTACCAAAAATGAGCAATCTTAAGTCACTAAACTAAAAATGACTAACATAAATGACTAATTTAGTCCCGGGTTAAAATTTACTACTAGAAAATAGGTAATACAATTAAAAATGACTAGCATTAATAACTAATTTAGTCAAGGAACAAAAAGACAACTACATACCAAGTACTCTAATAATACAAATTAGTTTTTTTTATGTTAGTCATTTTAATTGTGTCACTTCAGCAATCTAATCTTACAAGAGAAAGGGGACTCAAAGTTTGTTGTAGATTGAATAAAATGTTATACTTCCTTAAAAACTTCATTATTGGATTAGTGGATGATTAGAGTTATGGAGTTAATTAGAATATTCAAGGTTATATCCTTTGATCACATCCATAGGGAATTCAATTCAAAGGCTGACAAATTATCCAAAATGGGAGTGGGCTCACAGCTGGGTCAAATACATTGTGAAAAATAACTATAAGGAGAAGTGTTAGTTAATTAGTAGATGACACATTTCCTTTAGTTAAAGACTTAACTTTTCATGCATATCTATATTTTTTTATTATCGAGGTAATATCCATTGAACTTAGGGTACTAGTTTTTAACTTGGATATCAAGTTGTTTATCTAATATGAATGTACATTATGAACATAATAATACTAGATTCTTATGAAATTGTTTTGAATCTTATGGAAAATTTAATATTTTTCTAGATATTAAACATATTAGAATATTATATTATAGATGTAGATATTGCTAGATATTAGACATATTAGAATATTATATTATAGATGTGAAATATATTTAATATATGTTAAATGACTTAAATTTCAACTTCACATTAATATTAATTCAAAAATAATGTTTTTTTATTATTGGAAAAAAATAGTATGGCATTTCCCGCCACCTAAGTCAATAATTACTTAATGCATCAATCAATCACTACTAAAAACAAACAATTTCAAAATTCTTCAATCTAATTGCTCAAGTTTCATTACACAGAAGGTGTTTTATAATGGAGGGTTTTCCTTGCCCTTTTGTCCTCTATCAATATCTAATCCAATGACGACATGTATATGCAAATCAACAAATAATGAACATATGGATCTTGGGTAACAACTGTTGTAGTAGGTCCAAGCAACCTAACCAAGGTCTGAGTCTACTACTAGGGACAACAGATTCAAGGGAAACTTAGACTAACCATGGGTTAAGGTCCAGTTAAAGCTGAAGAAGTTGCAAGTTGGGGAAACCAAGTCGCATGAATAAAGATCAAGGGGAAGAAATAAGTGGTTGTTTCTCTGATGTTTTTGTTTTCTCAGGCATAGTTGTGAATTGGGATTCCAATAGATCATCGACCAGAGATGGCAAGAGAAATGACGGGGCGCCATATTTGGATATGGATTTGGTGCAAGGAGGAGGAGGAGAGGGGAGATGTCATGATGGTGGTGGAATTGTGCATGGAATTGGTGAACGAAATAGCAGGTTTTAGGGAATGTAGGAACTCAGTGGTGGAATCATGCATGGAATTAGTGAACAAAATAACAGTTGCTCGAGAATGGAGGAACTATCTAAAGAAAGAAAGTTCCAATATGGTGAGAAGGTTTGAATTATTTGCACCCATGTTTGAAGAATTAGGGAAATGAAGGACCCTTTCCTAAGGATAATACCATACAGGCCTTGCAATATCTGCGCTTGTTTCTCAAACAGGTTGTGGAGATCCTTAAGTTTGGCCACAAGGGTAGCAAGTTGTTCATGGTATTCTGACTTCTCTGCCTTTAATTTTTGTTAATATTGAAATCCATATTTAGAACTTCAAATTAAACGTACTTAGATTTCAACATGCTTAATTGTGAAGAGACTTTAAACATTGGGTAATGAATCCTTAAAAGACTACATTTTATTTTCAAACACTTCACAATACAGTTCTCTGAGTTATCATCATATATTCCTTAAGAAGATATGACTATCCTATAGCTCTCCTGTGGGTCTCTACACTTTTTGGTGGTTCAGAATGATGAATTACCAGTCTCCAGTGGAAATAATGAACATACATAACATACATGCTAAATCTTGATTCTAAGCCCATTTGTTATATTCTGGAGAAAGGCACCATGTACCATCACACCAGCCACTTGGACCTTTGCACTACCCTCACCCAGTCTTCCACTACTTCTGATATCAAGGATTTCCCATGTAATCACAAGATTTTTCAATGAAATTCCAGATTCTGATAATTTTATTTACTTAATTCAGATTACCTTATCCCATGACCTGGTCTGCAAGTTATGTTTTTAGTACAAATATTAAATGAATCACTCACAATGGAAATGCAATCATACCTTGCATCAGAGCTTAAACAATATTCAAATCACCAAAAGAAAATTATTGAGTCATGGGAACCAACTATTGAGACGTATATGCAACCACTAAGACAAATTTCTCATGGAAGTTCGATGTACAACTATAGAACAAAACCTACTAGTCAAGTTAGTGGTCCTACTCCAATGGACTGGAAGGCCCCAATATTTAAATATCAACACAGGGAATGGATTTTGAAGCCTATGCAGAGCTAAGGAAAGATAAGTAAATGGTTTTGTGGAGATACTTGTTTTAATAATGGTAGTCCTAATCACCACATCTTGGAAGCACTGGCATGAATGCCATCTATATTAGGACTATGACTAGGTGCAAGAACCTTCAGATGGTCTGCATCCTTCTTCTACCCCAACACATTTTCTGAATTTTATATGCATTTGTTGACTATTTTGTACAATCAAGTTCATCATTCTTAGATTGTTGCATAATTTGAATCTTATCGCTTGAAAGAATGAAATTTTCCATAGTTTAAGTCCATTTATACTACCACACAACATTGTAATTTCAGAAGCACATTGCATCATAGTTGGTTTTCTTTTATTACAAATATAGAAGGCATCAAACTTGTATTTTTCTCTTGGGTTGAGCTTTCAAAGGAAAAAGGGGCAGAGGAGGTACATAAAATTGGAGCTAATTGGCATGGATGCAACAGAGAAGAAAAAACTCTATCATGAATTTATATATGTAATGCAAAATAGCTTAACATTGTATTACTCTTTCTATCAAAGACTAACCTAGAAATGAGAGGGGAAAAAGGAAGGCCAAAATGAGGATTAATGCAGCAGATATTTAATGAAGATGAGAGTTTCTTCCTTTACATTCATTTTCTTGATTTTGCAATATTTTTCCCACCGTTTCTCTCCACTACCATAAAATGTCCCTTCACTCTCTACTATTAGTTCATCTACTTCCTTAAAATGAAACCACTTCCTTTTGTCTAATCCATCCCAAACCTTGGGATCTGCAAGGGAAATGATTGTTCTAGGCACGTAGAGAAGCCAAATTGCATAGGAAAAAAATATGAATTTGACACATATCAAAATTGAAATCACATCTAAGTACTCTATACAAGAAAATATCATGCATACATAGTCAAGGTAGATTTGCATGGACTAGAGAACTTTATGGGCTTCACATGATACCTCCTTCCATGGGCACAAGTAAAGCTATAGTAGGCAATGAACAAACCTTTCTCCATGCATTCTTAAATGCCTGAAACACACCACTCATCATAATTCACTAGTATTCTAGAACAAAGTGCTCTAGACTAAATCCAACCATGATGCCCAAAGGAAAATATTTGATCAAATTTATGAGGCCATCAACTATTTATTCAGGAAATTTGATGGGCACCCAATCATTTCAAAATTAGAAGTGTCTTCATTATTGAACTGACGTGTAAAATCAATGGTTTGAGCTAATGGGGTACAAGTTTCTGTTTCAGTTGATAATGGCCATAGTCATCCTTGATTATTTCTATGCACACATATTGAAAATGGGTAACGGCCAAAGTCATCCTTGATTATTTTTGTGCACACATATTGAAAATGGGTCACCCTCAATGTGGGTTTTCTTTCATTGACCACATAAAATCGCCAACAAAAATGATAATGCATTTAACAAACTACACTTACCCATTCCCATTAATTATAGCACATGATTTCCTTGATGAACGAATTAAGAGCAAGAGAAATTATGGAGCTCGAGGTTATGTATGCCTTTAATGGCATCAAATAATTATAAAAAATAAGAAATTGTGGAGCCATAGGGATTCTATACTCTATATAGAATTACATAATAATGATGGTATGTTAGGATGAAATAACTCCTAGACAAAGAAAAGGATGGGATGTATAGAACCAAACCCCACAAGAAAAATATCGCCAGGCATAAATCTATGATCAAGATCAATGACATGCATAATGTCATGATTAGGAACAATGAGTGGGAGTCTAGGATGAAAATCTTGACAAGCATAAATTTGTGAAATCCAATGATAAATGGAATGAAATATTTAAAATGAGAGATGAACATATAGAAAAAATGGAAGAAGTCACTAATTCACTTAAAGAAGTGGTTATCTTCTTAAAAGGTCAAGGTGCCAAATAAAAAAACAAGATAGGAACAAAGTGTAAAGAAATATACCTACCAAGAGCTGCTTCCCACCACTATTTATGTGAGAGTAAAATTGTAAATGTGTAGACATCTCAATTTGTTCCAAAGAAAGACTATATGATTGGATTTACCTATTAATCATTGTTATTTTAACATTTACCAATGCAAGTTATAATGTTTTATATAATTTTTTATAGAGCATAATTTCTAACTTGAGTGGAAAAATTAAGCTTCCCTACAACAATTTTTTAAATCAATTGTTTTTACATTCAATACATTTGCATATAATCAAAATTTAACTTCCTCTTCGGTGTTCCCTTCCCCTACTTCGGCGGGAATGCTATTTTTAGTGATTATCTCATTATGATTGAAAATTCGAAGTTTCATTATAGTGAGTCATGACTAGCCATCATGTTAGTATCATTGGTTTACTCCTATTGTTTCCCTACTAAAACTTGGCAGCCAATTTCTACATTTTTAGGGAAGGGGGAAAGTTATTTTGGTTTTAAGAAGGCTATTTGGAGGTATTTTCATGGGAAAAAGAAGAGCTTATGATAAATCATCACTTCGATAGGCACTTGAAGGAGTCGTGAGTTCAATACCCCCTGGCAGATCTTTAATGTCTTCCCCAACTTCAACATTAGTTGGGGAATTCTCAATCACCTCCACCTCTATCTCCATTGTTTTCACCATATGTGTCTTTTCCTCTGTCTCTTGAGCCTGGTTAGTATAATACTTACAAAGTTGGTATTCAAAAGGTTTTTCTTGATAGAAAAATATCTAGACATCATCTTCATGTAGATAGAATTGTATCAATGTCTTTTGAAACCTCAAGACAGTTGGCAAGCCCAACGTTTATGATATTGTATGATACTAGTTCCCGACAACAACCAATGGTAGAAATTATGAATTCACTGCAAAGATTGAGGTTGAAAGAATCATTTGTACCTTCATGGCTGCAATTTCAACCCCAAATTTTCATTGGTGGCGGTGGGCATGGATCTCCTATGGCTTTGAACCTACGACATTATGTCGTTCAAAGCCTCCCTTACACACCAACTCACTCAAAAAATGTCTATGATGTGGGTGATTAGTTTGAAGAGCCCATTTAGAGGGTCGAATCTAGTAAAAATATTGATGTCAAAACATGTGCAATGCTTACCAGAGAAAATCTCAATCAGGACTCTTCCTCAACAACAGAGTCACCTAATGTCATTTGGGTGAACAAGTTTATCAAGTGATGGATTCAGGGTTGTAGGTTTTTCTTCATTTGCAAGTATTTATCATTTGATAAATTTGTAATTTGTAATTTTATCATTTTTCATATTTGTATAAGTTGGGGACTTAAGTGGTTTTTACTTAGAGCCATGAGAACAATGTTGCATGACCAAGTTTTCCATGGGGAGAGGAATTACTAAACCTGGGGAGTGTACAAATGAAGATGTGTAGACATATCATAAATTTACAAGTTGATTTGTGTTGACTACAGTGCAAAGTGACATTGATTTTTTGTGATGGAAATGATGTCAACCCTATTTATTTTTCCTTGGAAAACAAGTTGCACACATATTTTGGCAAATGGTAGGTCACTGGCTAGGCAGAGCCTACCTTCTATTAATTTTTTTGGGATGCCATAGAGCCATTTTGTAATCTACTAATATAGTTATATCCAAGGATTATAACAATCTTCCTTCAATGTCTCGTGAGGTTGAAAGAAACATAGCCCTTAGATGTTAATGTATATGTGCACCTAATTTAGGATGCTAATGGTCTAGATGAGATTGAGGAGCTTTAGTCTCATGAAAAGTACAAGTGTATAAAAGCAATTAAAATCCTTTGAGAATTTAGCTAAGAAAAACCCCTTTAACGTTTCTTAGAAGATGCCTTCACAAGTGGCTAGAAAATGCGTTGAGATTACACAATTGTGGTCTTTGAACTCATAAAACATTTTCTCAGTGAGATGCTATGAAAAAATATTTTTCCAATAGAAAACGATCAACAAAATCTAGGAAAGACTTATTGATAGTTGCGAAAGGAGGCACTAAAGTACTAAAAATTGTTGTTGGTAAAAAGCTACCAAAAGCCACTAATTGTATTGTCATAATCTTGCTTTAATACTTAAATTATATGTTTCTCAAATGTATATGCATATAGATGCTCAAACTTATTGTTTTCATAGCTTAGAATTCTCCCTTGGACATATGTGATTGAAACTTAGATGTATTCTTCAAACATAAAAGGTCAAAACTCATATGTATTTCTTAGATTTCAATTGTAGTAATTTTCAATTTGCCATCAATATTCTTCTCTTCCCTAATTCTCTTATTTATGAAGTCACAGATTCATTGTATTGACTCTTTATCATTAGGATTTTGCTTTTATTTCTACAATCCAATCTAGGTTGGGCATATCAAAAAACATTTCTTATATCTCATAGGTTCAATGAGATAGTGTAATGACCCTAGTCATTTTGAATATATATAAGTATCATCTTATTAGGGATAGGTGGCGAAATATATGTTTATGAAATTTGACATGAACTTAGATATAGAACTACCTTTTAAAGCTAGAATATATATGACAACTCCTTCCATATGGTTAGGGGAGGAATGCCAAAAAAATCCTTATAAAAATCTTAGACCTTTGTTGACAATTTCCTAATCGTTCAAGCATGGATTTCATTAACATTAGAGATTGATGTGTTATCATAAGGACTACGTGCAAAAATTAAAAAGAGAATTGAGGATGGAGATCACAAAGATATTTCCAGAAATTTTGGCACATGATGGAGAAGGTTTTGTCTACATGCCATATCGATTTTAGAACAAACCCTGGAATGATGGAAGATGGATGCCAAGAAGGGAAGGTGGGGCCAAATGGCATGCAATCAAGGGACCTACCAAACTGATCAACTAGCCATGGAAGGGTAAATTATCTCCATTTTTTTATGGAGATAATGGAATTTATCAAAGGCCAAGCCCTATTTTCAAATAATTATATAATATCCATGGTTAATGTCCATAAGTAGCCATGGAAGGGTGAATTATCTCCATTTTTTTATGGAGATAAGGGAACTGATCAAAGGTCAAGCCCTCTTTTCAAATAATTACATAATAATCTATTTGCTTCATGTAGTTTTATGTTTGGCATAGAGCAATGCATCTGTTGGTTGTGGCACCTAAAGTTAAATATTATTCGAGGGTCCTACAAAATAAATCCAACCTCAAAATCCTAAAAAGACCAAGTCAACGATGGAGGTTGAGTGTAAAGCAATAAAAATGGTTCATAGGGCCTATGGGTCAATTCTAAGGCTATCTAGGCTAATGGCATCTCAAATAAGTTCCTGGAACACACCAAGATTTCAAAGAGTCGGTTCCTTCACAAAATTATTTAATTGAACCCTTGCTAGTAAAAAACTTAACAACTAGTTGAATTAGCATTCTAAAATGCTTATATCTACTCCCTATCTTTGTTGAACTGTCAATAGTTTTTAGATGAAGGACATTCTTTCTTCCAAATTTAAAAAATAAATAAATAAAATAAAATGAAAAAATCATAGATGAATGCCATTCTCATCCGAGATCACCAATAATATATGCAAGAGCACTACCCATCCTTAAAATTATGAAAATAATTTGCATCCCTCAAAACAATCTCTCTCTTGGAAATCTTAGAGATAAATTTATAGTGGTGTGACAGTCAACACAAACACAGATATTCTTCAATAATCTTAGAGTTTTTCAAGGCGATGTGCCGATGAGTCCAAAATAAATGGCCAGCTTGTCACAATGCTTCTAGATATTTTTTTGTTTTTTCTCCTCCTCCACATTGTGTAACACCAACTTAATATTCACCATTAGGTACACATGCTTGATATTCACGGTTCGATATGTATCCTTATTCCTTCATCTTCCCAACCAATTTTTCCATCTCTGGATAAATATCCTCTTTTTGTGGATGCATGTTATCCCTTACAACAAATACGGGCATTTGATTTTTAACTTGAATCCAGCTACATCTTGGTGACATTTTAAGCCCCCGTGTCTCATCATTTTTCTTATCTTTGCTGCTTCGTACCACATGCCACTGGAAGAAAAAATATTTGATATGATGACATACATTCCATGGTTCTCTCGTTGCAATTCCACAGGGCCATCTGCTACATGTCTACCTATTTCCATATTTCCATGAATTTTGCACCCACCTAGTAATACTGCCCACACCAGAGGATTAGTTTCAACAGGAATTTTGTGATAAATTTTTCCACCTCTTCTAGATTCCTAACATGGCCAAGAAGGTGGACCATGCAACCAAAGTTCTCTACTCTAGTAATGACACCATACTCTTCACTTGTCAAATTTAAATGTTTACAATCTTTTTCCACTAGACCATCATGGTCGCAAGCACAGAGCACACCTATAAAAGTGAAAAAATTGGGACATATTCCTGCTTGCATCATCTACCCAAAACAAATGAGAACCCATATACCTTAGTCATGCTGAGAACATATAACAAATATGTCATTTCATGGAACCACAATTCTTTCAAGCATTTTCTCAAAAACCTTCAGTGAATCCTCTACATCCCCACATTTTGCATACATGTCAACAAGGGAACTCCCCATGATAATACCTAATCCAAATCTAGGTATAAAGTGGGCATGGACCTCCTTTCCTTGTTGTAGAGTTGCATGTTCAACACACACAGCCAAAACATTGCCCAACGTGAATTGGTCTTGCTTTATCCTGATACATGTCAGTATGTCCTGGTATATACTGGAAGAATTAAATTATTTTGGAGTAGAGCTACTACACAATTTCATCTTCAAAACCATGAAACCATTGGATTTGAAGAAGGCACAGAGAAAAGAGGAGCCAAGCTATAGATAGGGGAGGAAAGGAAAGAAACAATGGAGTAAGAGGGGAGATCCTCTGCTTCCCACTTGAATTCTAGAATATTACTTAGAAATCTAGGGTATTAAGAGTAGGTGATTTCTCATTCAATGATAATTGTTTGTGATAAAAATTTCTTAACTTGATTAGCTTCTTCCTTACTCTTGATTATATTAATGTTCTATATCATCAAACAAATATCAAATCATAAATAAAAATGAGATGTAGGCTATTAGCTAGGGCCAAAAACCTCTCCAACTTAAGAGGAGAACCCACAAAATTATTCTTCTTATAGAATCTTCAATTGATGAATTCCAAGACCTATACCCTTGACCAACAACCCCTCCAAGACCAAGTCAAAGAATTTTCCAAGATGTTCCCTCCTTTGACAATGTCAACTTCGGTCAAACATGCTTTTTAATGGAAGCAACTGCTCATTCAACCTTCCTTTTAGAACTTCTTGACTGTAACTCAGCCTTACTATAAAAACCCTAGGCCACTTGTATGAGGGAGAGTATGGAAAATTTTTCCTCTTTCCCTATTTGCTTTAAAATATACTTCTTCTTCAATAACTCAGCCTACAATATCAACTCTTTGTTGCTAAAATTTGGTCCTCTTAGAGTGTCTGTAATTTTTGGTCTTCTTGTTGTAGTGAGATGCCCTAGACTTTGCACATGTGAAGGAATTTTCCCCTAAAATAGACAAGAAATATTTTCACTCTTCCTCCCTCCTTCACTGGATATTAGGCTCTTCCTTGTCTCTAGATCAAACTTGTATGTTACATTAGTGTTTCCTCTTGAGAGATGTTGAGTCCTTCTTTATATAAGAATTGCTAGGCTTCAAAATAGGTTGACTTCACTGGCAGGCCAACTTGATGATTCATATAGGCCAACTTCACTTGGAGCTTGAATACTTGTCCTTGGAGAGGTTTCCTTAACAATCCTCTTGACTCAAATAAATTTCTTACAATATCTAACATGATCAAATGGGTCTTCAATACATGACAATGACTCACTTGACTTTATGACTCAATGACGAATCCTAAGAGCTCATAATGGGAGCTTGATCTATCTAAAAATAAAGTTCTTTGGGCATGAAACCCAGGTCTCAAGCATAACAAAAATAATTTTATTTTTCTTCTTTACATCAATTACATAAAATCATTATTACACATGTCATTATGGAGACTGAACCAAGTTACATATTTCAACATGATCTATACCTTTCAGTCTTTATATGCATGTATTTCATGTCTTCAATCATTGTTACTAGTAACTAATTTTTCCACCATTATAGCTCTAGAATAAACTATAAAATTTAATGTTGAATATTGTTGAGATATCTGTTTTTATTACTGAACTACTGATGTTAGTGCTAAATTTACTATAGTTATTGTTGTTCTTATGTTGTTCACTATTGTTAGCACTCTATTATTTTTGGAGATCATACTACCTTCCAGTTCCAGATTTCTTTGTGAGTCTCGTTCAAATTTTTATTGATCAAATTTCACGTCAGGTTCATATCAAAGAGCCTGAAAAATATACAAGTTTCACAATCTAAATGATCGTTTAATAGCTATCTTGCATGATCCCTTTACTAATATGTCAGTTTTTTTTCCTTGAGGATTTTTCATTTTTAAGTTGATTGACATGAAAAACTACAAGAAGGTCATGGATTGTATCCCATTGGAATAAGCAATATTTCAAGTTGAAAAGGAAAATGTTGTCCAATCCTTAAAGACAGTGCTTCAAACTATGTGGCTATGTGAAGGCTAACCATGGATAAAAAAAAAATCAATGTATTGGATCCATTTTCTACTCATTGCATGAATTTATTGATTCAATATCTAGGTATATTAGCCTAGTTAAATGAGGCAATTCATGGAAGACAAGAATTTACAAAATTTATTATCAACCAAAGATTCACACTGAGCATCTATAACAAGCACGTGACAAAGGACTTATTCAGGCCATATTACACAACCATTGTAACATGAATTTAAAAAGGGCAGCTGAAGAGGCAAATTTGATATATGTTGTGTCTGGCAAGTGAGGAAAATCCATCCTTTCCAAAAGTTGTAAAGATCCATGGAAGAAAACATTCTAAGAAAAAAATTTAAGGAAATTGGGAGTAATTCATTGAGCATGTGCAAGGCAATCCTTTTTATACTGATCAAGTTAATGGCAAAACCCCTTGGATGAATTCTTATATAGGAACATCAATTATGAAAATGAAGTGATTGTGCCAATGGGGGGTCGATTCATTTATGAGGTCAACAGAGTGTTGAAAAGACCACTAGGGTTCCATTCTTGACATTGTATGCCCCACCCACATTGAGTGAGCTTAAAAGGAATGAGGCCATGTGCAAAGCCACGACAATTTTGGTGGAAGAAATTGCATGTGTATTCAAAAGATGTGAAAGATGATTATAAATAGATATTAGAGTTAACTGATCACGAATATTATATCTATATCATAATGAGTTATACAATACCTTAGTATAGTGTAACAATAATCGATATCTTGGCATGTTTTTCAATGGACCAATGTTCTTCGGAATCTTATTGAACATCATGCCACCAAAGTGCAGTCAATGTGTTGGGTCCCTATAATACTAGTGATTACCCCATTACTATTGTAGTTGCATCCCTTATTAATATTTTTGTGCCCCTATTATCCCCATATTGTTATTAACGTGCCCCATAGAATCCATCTATTGTTATTTTTGTGGCTTTATATTATTATTGTTAGGTCGGCTCGATTATATTGTGACTCCTTAGACTCCTATATATAGAAAGGAGGTTTTTTCATTTGAATCATCCAAGAATTGTTAATTTATGTAATGTAAAGGAGGTTTCCCCCTTGAAGAGGCTGAATTCTAAGGCATTGATCTATCTTTTCTATCTTTTCTATCTTTTCTTGAGCTGGTTTCATAACATTTGGTATCAGAGATTTGGATTCTAGGATTTCGCTGCTCCAAATAAGTCATCATGGCATTTTCGCTATAACTTTTTCTGCAATGTTTCGGAAGCTAAAAAAAACCCATTTATGAAAAAATCGCGTTGAACCTCATATCTAAATTTTAGAGCTTTTTGTGCTATATTTGAGGATATATGATCTGAGGAAGTTGGTATTTTTGAAGATTCATGAATTACATTCCAAACAAGTGACCTGGGGAAAATCGTCATAACTTTCTCTCTGAGCATCGGATTGAAATTTTGTAAGAAGGTACAAAAAGAGGACAGATTGTAGTTTCTTGTATATATTTTTCAGAGCCAAATGTCAAAACAGTGACTCGTGGCATGTCGTACAAGTTCGCTCTACTGAACTAGTCTATAATCAGGTCAATGTGGGAGATCGCATAACTCTTCCTTGGAGAATCCAAATTGGATCAGAATAGTGGCATTAGAAAGAGGACACAGAGGGCTACTGTAGGTCGCAATTTCAGAACTGGATTATCTGAAAGTATAGAGATACATCAGAGGCAATATTGAGCTCCTACAAAGTGAAAAAAGGTGTGTAGATTCTTTTAAATTTTTGCTTAAGATTGATTTGAAAATTTATTTTGGAGGAATTCAAAGGGAATAGTAGAGCATTATTATCAGTAATTGATGCCCCTAAGGAAAGAAAATGCAAACGCCTCGTAAGCAACCTGAAAGCTCTAGCATGACACATGAAGAAGAGGAAGAAATGCTACATGATATATCAAAATTACAAGAACAAGTGCAACAAATGTCACTCTCACAAAAGCTAACAAAAGCTAAGATAAATGGAGTGGAATCTAAGATAAAGGGCATGGAAGCTAAGATGGACGACCTGAAGATAGATTTGAAAACATATTTGAAGAGAGACATGGCAAATTTGAAGACAGATTTGAAGACAGACATGGCAGATTTGAAGATAGATTTGACAAATTTTCTACAAGAAATACTTACTAATGGTGAAAAGGTAGTAAAGAAAACTCATGATGCGAACAAAAGAAATGTTAATCATGATTCCATAGACTCTAATGTGGGATCGAAGACCCATCATATTCCAAAAATCGATATGAGGAAGTTTGATGGCAAGGATCCCGCAACACGGATATTACAGATGGAGCATTTTTTCGATCTCAATAATATGCAAAACACACAAAAGGTACGTATGGCAACTTTATATTTGGAACCAAATCAGTTTGTATGGTATCAATGGCTTTTTTCTCGTAAACAATTTATCACTTGGGCAATATTTACGGAAGAATTGATGGCACATTATGAGGATACAAAAAGCAACACTTTTTTTAGCCAATTGATAAGTCTCAAACAAAAGGGTTCAATAATGGAGCACATTGAGGAGTTCCAAAAATTGAACATAAGGGTAAAAGATATTCCAGAGGAGCATAGGATTGATGTGTTCATAGGGTCTTTAAAGGATAATATCCAACATGATGTTCGCCTTTGGGAACCTGATTCATTAGAGAAGGCATTCAGGTTAGCAAGAAAAATGGAAAGCAAAATTATGGCAACCAGGAAGCATACCACTCACAACTATAAAGACGGAAGTGTTATTGTCGCTAGTCTTCCACAACCTATAAGGTTGACACCACAACAATTGGAAGAAAAAAGAGCAAAAGGGCTTTGTTACAGTTGTGATAGCAAATCCACTAAAGGTCATAAGTGTGCTGAGAAGAAATTATTCTACATAGATTGTGAAGAGGAAGAAGAAAAGGAGCAAGAAAGGTCAAAAGAAGAGGATATACTCCAGGAACAAAGCCTAGATGAAGAACAAATGAATCTGACCATATCTTGTAATGCATTGGCGGGAATTACCACTCCTCAAACCATCAAGATAGAAGGACAAATCAAGAAGAAAAAGGTAATAGTGTTGATTGATTCAGGAAGTACCCACAATTTTATTCATTGTAAGGTAGCAAAAGAATTGAATTGCTTCCTATATCCAGCACCAGAGTGTCAAGTGATGATTGCAAATGGAGGAACAATAAATTGCTCTGGAAAGTGCCATAATATCAAGCTATCCATGGGAGAATATGTATTGACTAGCCCAATGCTTTCCATTCCAATGGGAGGTGTTGATGTTGTACTAGGAGTCCAATGGCTACAATCCTTGGGTACAATAGCTTTTAATTTTCAAGAACCTTTCATGAAATTTTCTATCGAAGGAAAGGAAGTTGAATTAAGGGGTATTGCAGGGAAACCGGGAAAGATAATAAGCTCTAATGGTATGACACAACTTCTACAAAGGGAACAAAGAGGTGTAATTGCTCAATTGTGTTCGCTAGATGTTTCCACATCAGAATCATCTATTGCTCCAGATCTCCAAAAATCCTTGGACAATCATTCAAAGGTATTTGAGACTCCCAAAGGTCTCTTGCCTACTTGTTATTATGATCATGCTATTCATCTGATTCTAGGAAGTGTTCCTCCAAACATCAGGCCGTACAGATATCCCTATGCACAAAAGAGTGAAATTGAACGTATGGTTGCAGAAATGCTAGAGGCTGGTATATATTCACCTAGTCAGTTCTTTCTCTCTCTAGTATTTATTGGTGCACAAGAAGGATGGATCATGGCACATGTGTCCGGATTATAGGGAGCTCAACAAGCTCACTATTAAAGATAAGTTTTCCATTCCTGTCATTGATGAATTACTGGATGAGTTGCATGGATCAATTTACTTCACCAACTTGGATCTTCATTCATGATTTCATCAAATCAGAATGAAGACTGAAGACATTCTGAAAACAACATTTACAACTCATGAGGCTCATTGTGAATTTTTGGTCATGCCTTTTGGTCTTACCAATGCACCTTCTACATTTCAAGGTTTCATGAATTCGATTTTCAAACCCTTCCTTACAAAATTTGTGTTAGTATTTTTTGATGATATACTAATCTACAACAAGTCTTGGAAGGATCATGTTGAACATGTTGACAAGGTGCTACAACTATTGGAGGAGAAACAATTATATGAAAAATGATCCAAATGTTTCTTTGGAGTACAAGAGGTCGAATATCTTGGTCATGTTGTATCTCATGAAGGAGTTAAGGTAGACCCTAGAAAAATTAAATCTATTAAGGAATGGAAAATCCCCACATCCATAAAGCATCTATGAGGATTTCTCAGGTTGACAGGGTATTATCACAAGTTTGTTAAGAATTATGGGAGAATAGTAGCACCAATAACAACATTATTGAAGAAAGATGAATTTTCATGGACTCCAGAAGCAACAAAGGCCTTCAAACATCTTAAAGACGCAATGTGCCAAGCACCAGTCTTAGCTACACCAGACTTCACAAAAAACTTTATTGTGGGATGTGATGCTTCAGGAAATGGAATTCGTGCTGTTTTAATGCAAGAAGAAATACCCATTTCTTTTGAAAGTCGTCCAATCAAGGGAATTTTTTTACAAAAAGCTATTTATGAGAAGGAAATGTTGGCAATACTACATGCACTTAAGAAATGGCGACCCTACCTAATGGGAAGACACTTCAAGTTTAAAACAGATCATGATAGCCTTAAATACTTTTTAGAACAAAGATTATCCTCTGAAGAGCAACAAAAGTGGGTCACAAAGATGTTGGGTTATGACTTTTAAATCATCTACAAAAAAGGGAAGCAAAATGTGCTTGCAGATGAACTCTCAAGAAAGGATGAGGATGTGGAAGCATTGGTCTGTGCCATTTCTATTATCCAACTAGATTGGATAAATGAAGCAAGGGAGGAATGAAAGAATGATGAAGAAGTATGGGCACTTACTCGAAAGTTACAACAAGATTCCAGTACATCTGATACATTTAGCTGGCAAAATGATTCATTATGGTACAAAGATTGCTTATACCTCTCTAAGAATTTGCAACTCAAACAAAAAATTCTTATGGAATTGCAACTTCTCCCTTAGGAGGGCACTCAGGATTTTTAAAAACTTACCACAACGTTAAGAAGGAATTTTTTTTTGGGATGGCCTTAAATCAAATATTCAAAATTTTCTGGCGGAATGTTTGCTTTGCCAACAAAATAAATTTGAAACAATTAAGACCCCGGGTCTATTACAACCTTTATCCATTCCAAGCCAACATTGGGAGGAGGTTTCAATGGATTTTATCACAGGTTTACCCAAGTCTGAGGGAAAGAGTGTCATCATGGTGGTAGTTGACAGACTTACCAAGTATGCACACTTTTGTGCATTATCACATCCATTTAAAGCTGTACACATTTCTACTGCATTTATGGAAAGCAATTTCAAAAGCTACATGGAAACCCAAAGATTATTGTAAGTGACAGAGATCCCATTTCACTGGAAATTTTTGGACATAATTATTTTCTTGTCTTGGTACTCAGTTAGCTCATAGCTCATCTTATCATCCACAATCTGATGGGCAAACTAAGATAGTAAACAAATGTTTGGAAGGATATCTTCATTGCTTTGTATCTAAAAAATAGACATAATGGGTGAAATGGTTTCCTCTAGTTGAATGGTGGTATAACACTTCCTTCCATACAGCAACAAAAATGACCCCATTTATGGCACTTTATGGATATCAGCCACCATCCATCACATCATATTTAAGAGAAAATTCTAAGGTTCAAGCAGTGGAACATCACATCAAACATCAACAACAAGTCCTCCAACTCTTAAAGGATAACCTCGTGTTGGCACAGAATAGAATGAAACAACAGGCAAGTCAACATCGCAGTGAAAGAAGTTTTGATGTAGGTGATTGGGTATTCCTACGGCTACAAACATATAAACAAATGTCCCTCAAGCAAGCTAAGAAGGATAATAAATTATCACCAAAGTATTATGGTCCGTACAAGGTGTTGCAAAAGATTGGTACCATGGCATACAAATTGGAGCTTCGTGCAGCATCTCGAGTGCACCCAGTTTTTCCATGTTTCATGTTTAAAGAAGGTTATAGGTGACAAGCTTCTAGTTCAAACAATATTACCAGAACTTGACGAGGAAGGAAAAATTATATTAGAACCGGAAGCAATCACAGAAACAAGAACTCGATAGCTATGAAATCGATCAATTTCGGAGTATCTCATCAAGTGGAAGAACTTCTCCGCTAAAGATTCCACATGGGAGGATGAGAATTTTATACAAAAGCATCCAAAACTACTCAAGCGTTGGGGAAAACACTTTTTTTAAAGGAGAGGGGCATGTTAGGTCCTTATAATACTAGTGATTACCCTATTATTATTGTAGTTGTATCCCTTATTAATATTGTTAAGCCCCTATTGTCCCCATATTTTTATTACTTTGCCCCATAGAATCCCTCTATTGTTATGTTTGTGGCTTTATTATTATTGTTAGGTCAGCTGGGTTATATTGTGACTCCATAGACTCCTATATATAGAAAGGAGGTTTTGTCATTTGAATCATCCAATAATTGTTCATTTTTGTAATGTAAAAAAGGTTGCCCCCTCGAAGAAGCTGAATTCTAAGGTGTTGATCTCTCTTTTCTATCTTTTTGTGAGCTGGTTTCATAACATTATCAAAAGAGAAAAATGAGAGAGGCACTTGAGATTAAGAAATATCCGCACAACTTCAACAAGAATGGTGGGAATGAGATTAGTGAAAGTTGGCTTCCCCTCATCAGGCATATCAGCACTTGAAGATATGCTTCTGAGGTACAGTATCCCAGGTATAACTCTCTCTCCTTATCTTGAATATATAAACATTTTAACTAACATATTAATTAATTCATTATTTATTTATTTGATTTTATTAATGAATTAATGAATTAATTAAATAATTATTTATTTATTCATAATAATAATTATTTATTTATTTATTTATTACAAATAAATAACTAATTATTATTATTACGTAAATAAATAATTATTAATAATGAATAAAAGTAAAATTAATTAATTTAGTTAATTACTCATAAATAAATAAATTAGTTTATTATTAGTAATTATGATTCTCTCACCCGGATGTGGGTGATCTTAATCAGTGATTAATGGGATTAATGACGCAGGCACGCGTAGCAGGCATCTGGCAAGCAGACAAGCACAAGCCAAAGGATATTTATCACTGCGCGGAGGAAGGAATTCAATGCCATTTATTTCAAGCACAGTCCGAAGGTACGCAGATGGGAGTTATTTGGATGGCAAGCCAGTTTCAGATTTCAATCACCCTGGTCCTTTTATGTTTGCCTGATGAGAGCCCGCTCTCAGGGGAAGTTGTTTTCTCTTGCTCAGGTGCGCTTAAGGTCTACTGCAGGGGCCGTCTCTGGTGGTCTTGCTCCCAGGAGAAGCTGCCTTGGTCTCAGGCGAAGCTGCCTTGGAATTCCTTTAGGCTGTTTGAAGCAGTCACTAAGGGCTCCAATTCTGACTTCACCTTTTGCGTTTGGGGTCTCAGACTAGTCTGTGGTTCATATTCTATTTCCATCCATGATATAGGGCATGGGTTGGGATTTGGGCTCATACAGTTGCAGATGTCGGTAGTCGAGTCTTTCGCTGGTGGGTTTAGAGTTTGTGTCTTGCCCTTTTCTCTCTGGTCTACCTTATGGGCTCCCACCAGCTCTCAGTCATCTTTACATCACCCCCTGTCTTCGGGCTTGTTTGTCACGCAGCCTCATTTGCACATGGCTCCTCGTCAAAGGGGAACTCCTAGACGCGGGTGCAATTCGGGTCTCCAGGGAGGGTCGGGGGGACGAGGCATCCTTGCTCCTCGTCGCATATCCCTGCTAGCCATAGCCTCGCCTTCTTCGCCGACCTCTGAAGAGTCTGGTCCTTCAGTAAACAACTCGGTGCAATCAACCAGATTCAAATTCAAAAGCAAGTTAAACAAACCGCTAATCTCGGCCTTGGTCACTGTCATCTTCTCAGAGGAAGAAGAGGAGCTCGTCAGCTCAGATGCAGCCTCAAAGGAACAATCTCCTTCTCTGATTTCCAATTCGTCGTAGAGCCGACTGGAGGAAGATATTCTTAATGCTCCTTCAGCGGGGAGGGAAGTGGATTATCAAGACATGGAAAGTACACAGTGGGACTCACCTCAGAAGAACATCATGGAATGTGAGCCAGCTAAAACTTATGCAAATTTACTGTATCTCAAGCCTCCTCCGGAAGGAAATCCAATGGATGTCAAAGATGGGGTGATGGTTAGTTGGGAACGCGCCCCGGACAAGGACAATGAACAGGTTACTGGTGAGCCCAAGTAAGTATCAGTACAATGCTTGCAGCATCCGGGTAGCTACTCTGTTTTGGTTTTCCATCTTTCTTGGTTTAGTTTCAGGATGTTTGGCACCGAATATCTCCAGCTTACGGCCGATCAGATGTAGGGATTTTTCTAATTTGGCTAAAGCGCAGCTATCAGTCATGTTCTCCTTTTTGTAATCTGGCTAATAGCCCAACTATTAGTCTTGTAAGGTTTATTTTTGGTTCCATCGAGGTCTGTTCTAGTTTTTTAGGCAATGTTCAATGTTCTTTACAACAGAAGGAACAACCATTTTTGTAAAGATTTTTTGACAGAGAGATGGCTACGACACTCTCAGAGGTTTAATCCTCTTTGTACATATTTTTTAGTTTTTTAATATCAATAGCATAGTCTTTACTCAGAAAAAAAAAAATAAAAAAATAAAAATAAAAAAATAAAAAATTATGATTCTCTCTCTCTCTCTCTCTCTCTCTCTCTCTCTCTCTATCTCTCTCTCTCTCTCTCTATATATAATATATATAAAATAAAGGTTTAGTTTTATTTTATATATTTTTAGAAGTTACTCAGCGTTTTAAGATTTTTATTCATTCATTATTTATTTATCTTATTTTTTGTTGTTTAAATCTTCTTTGAGTCACTCACTTTCTTTTCTAAAGATGGATCCCCTTTGGGATTCAAAACGTCGATAAGATGCCTATAATACTCTCGATAATCCGAACCATATTTTTCCAAAAGAAGGCAACAAAAGCTTAAAATCTAACAAAGCGATATATGTCAAAAACTTCAACCCATCACAATCACATGAAGAAAAGACTTATCTAAGTGTTGCAATCAAGGGTAAGGAGAAAATTTTAATAGTGCGACTGAGGATCGGATCTCACCATGTTAGGTGCGAAATAGGTAGATGGATAATCCCCAAGATAGAGTGGGAAGAGGGAATTTGTATCTTTTGTAGGACAGGAGTGGTTGAAACCGAGTGGCACTTCATCATGGAATGTATGGCTTATGAGGACATTCATAATAAGTTTGAAAGTGGTCTAAAGTTGGATAGTTTTAGCATGTTGTTTGAGGAAGCAAGGCTTCACAAAACTGCAAATTCCTTGATCAAAATTCATGACAAAAGGGTTGTTCTAGAGGGAAACTTGAGAATGTGATGTCACAATTTGATGTGGAGTTTGGGTCCCTTAGAACATTGGGTCTTGTGGATTCCATTAAAATATATCCAATCTAATCTAATCTTGATATGAAAGGAATAAATCAACATTGACCATAAATAAGTTTTTTATATTAAGGATTGAACTCGTTTCCTTATGTTTTTCTCAATGAATGTTCTCATTACCATTTTGAGGTTAATTTGTTGTGCTATATATGTTGGAGTATGTTATTATATTGATAGATGCGTTTATTTTGGAACGTTTTTCAATAATTTTAATTTAATTATCAATAATTATTGGGTGGATGGTTGGGATTTAATCTCCATAAAATATTCTAAAATATTTTTAGTAGTATTCACAAATCAAAATTTTGAGTATCTGAAAAGTAGTTCTCTCTTTCTACCCATTTAAATAAATTAATTAATTAGGAAATTTCATACGCACGTGAGTTATGGTGTTTTGGGCATGTGGTATTAGTAAGTCATGGTATTGGCCCAGGATATTCGAACAAAATCTATTTACAAATTAGGAATATCCATGGTAAAGTGGGGATGAATCTTCATGGTTAAGAATCTTGTTACATTGTTGGGTCAATGATTTTTCATCATATTCACTTGCCTTTGAGTCATTACTTCCAAACATCCATTGCACCATCTCACTCACTTGCCACTATTTTTAGCGCGATTATTTACAAAGTACTATGATGTGCCTTTATATGTCTAGGTGGTTAATTACCATCATTTTCCTTTATTTTTAATAGATTACGAAGAATTATGCATTGTTAACTAATGATAGTTTGGATAATTCAAGTTTCTACAACTAAGTCAATTTTTCATAGCTATCTCCATGGTTAAGGTGGTAACACCACTCTAGAAGTAAATCCAACACTTAGATTTGGTTTCTAGAATCTCCAATATGGATTTTGATTGGTCAAATTCAACCCAGATCGCACGTGTGGACTTCCAGCAACAAATCAAAGGAAAAACATAGCAATTTTGACCAGTCAACTTCAAATGTGTTTTATGACCAAATGAAAATGAATTTTGAAAACTGAAAACATGGGTTATTTTCAACATAATCCCAATTAGGTTCTTTCTATGTAGTTTCCTCAAATTCATTATTGTTTGGGATATTTCCAGGTTATTTGGAGCTTTATTTTCCATATTACGTGAGTAAACAGTGCACCAATGTGTTAATCAATTCCTAGTCAAGAAAAATGAAGTTGGAATGAGTTAGACTTTAGAACATTTGTGGAAATGAGGTGTCAATTCAGTTCTGATTCTCAACCATAAGATTCTCAATGTGGTTACAATTTAAACTATATATAAATGCTTCATTTGGGAGCAAAACATAGTTCAAATTTTGATGATATTGCAAAGAAATATTATTGTGAAAACAATTTCTTTGCACACTCCAATTAATACAAATCTCTGTTATGGAATTATTGTAATTTCTATTGGTGATATTCATGTGATTTGAGTTTCCAACAACTCACACTCATCAGGAGGCCCTCCGAAAGATGTGTGAGAATAGTTAGATGTCTTTCATTCTAAATTAATTTATGTATGCTTTGCATTGTTGATTGAATGTCATTCCATTTAGATGCTCTGAATTTTATTTTGAATAGGATCTCTGCTTACTTTTATTTATTCCATCACAGGTTGAGCATTTAACAACAAAACAAAAACAAAAAAACTAAAAACATTTATTTTATGCTTAGTCTCAGCTCTGATTTTGAATACGCACATGAATAGTCTTATGCTTTGTTTATTTCTCTTTTAATACTTATCTTTAGTGTAATTTCAAGACTATATCATAGCTTTTACTATACAAGTAGACAAGTTTTCATTTTGTTTTAAAGTTCAGATTAAATTCATTTCAAGAATTCTTAGAATAGATTAAGCATAATTTTTCTTCAAGATTTCTGAAAAGAGGCTTCTTTAGTGAGGATTTCATTTTCAATCATATGAGAATGGTTTTGTCTTTCAAATTTCCATAGAATAAAAGTATTTCATTTTTTTGTCTCATAAAATAAATCTTGAACAATATCTTAGCTTTTTTGGAATTTATTTAATTTTCTAGCTTTTGGAAAGAACATATACATGCTCATTGTAGTGATCTTCATAAATAAGTTCATTTTCTTGTCATCATTTTCAAATATATTAACTAATTTTTTAAAAGTTTAAATTTTATCCATATCCTATATAGTGCAAGTATGCTTCACAAGTTGAAGGACCCCAGGTTTGACAATTAACACTCAATTGAATTACCCAACATACATGAATTTTTAAATGTATATATATTTAACTCATATATTGATTTTCTTATAACAAAATTATAATAATAATTTAAAATAAAGGTATAATTTAGTTAATTTTTATGTTATTTCTAGTTTTGGTAATGTGAAATGCATGATGAAGTAAGAGTTTTGATGTTTATCAATGCTTACTAGCCATTTAATTTATATGGTTGTGTTAATTATATGGAATGTTGAGCACCCATCTTATATGTGGAGAGCCTCACTCATCATTGCCACTAGAACATTGTATTCCTTTTGTTTTTGGGAGTATTCAGAAAAATTGAAGGGTCTGTACTAGATGTTGTAAACATTATTTATAATTGGTTTTCATAAAAAATATACATAGAATAAGTTAGTATTTGAATGAGCTAAGTATCATGGTTTATAGAGTTAGAAAGTATCATTTTATTTGGAAGAATTTGGTTCAAAGATGGCATATAATATATTCATAGTTTTTTCTTATTATAGACACTTTGATTGGAATGGATGAAACTAGAAATTGGTGGATTGACAACACAAGGTATTTTTGTTCTTACTTTCAATCCTATAGTAGGTAGTAGTCATCCTTGCATAGAAGTTGGAAGTCATTATTAAATGTATATAGAGTTAATTATTTTGTATTCAATTTTGCATTGGTAATATAAGCCTTGAGATTCATTCTAAAGACAAAGATATTTGCATAATGTTTTTAATATAGCTCAAAATCTATGTCTACAAATGATCCATGTTGGTGAAAGATGAGGGTTATATAAGTCCCACATTTACGGGTCACAATGTATCATAGTAGTTGAATCCTTACTAGTGATGCAACTATTAGATCTTGAAGAGAAATAAAACTCAACGTAGATAAAGCAAATAGAGAAATCTTGGAAGACCTATAGGCCATCAATGCATAGCTCAAGAATAGACCATGTAGTTAAATTAGAAGTATGATTATATGTTTGACCAAAGGATGGAAAAAAATATAGGAACATTGAGACTTTGTGATGGGGACGAAATTTTGAGGTGCACCAAAATCCCATTTCCCCAATAAATCATCCTTGAGCCCTATGGGTTATGGGCCCATGAAGCCTATCAAAAACTTCTCACGGTCTCACTTGCCTTATGGGCCAATAAGTCATTCATCTTTTCAAGAACTGTGCTTTGTTCTTGGAACACCAAAGGCGAGAAAAAACTAGGTGACAATGCATGTTGAAGTTCTCATTGTTCTTCATCCACACACGAGCTTTCTTTTCAAGATTCTTTGCTGCTATTGCTTCTGCAGATTTCTTGCTGCCACTCCTTCTTCAACAATTCTTCAGAATCTTCAGATTCAACAACACGTACAATAGGATGGCATCTATGATACTCACAAATCTTTTTCAAACGACCATAAAATGCACTAAAGACGTCCTTCCCACTCACGCCCTATCCTCCAATAGTGGCGGTTTCATCCTTCTTGCAGTGATCCTCGTGCATACTTGTAAAACAAATCTTCAATCTCGCTCTCACGTATGTCACTAAGAATATTGCCAACATAAATTGTGTTGTTTGAACTTCTCATTGTATTTTTCTAGGGATAATAGTCATGCTGATCACAACTACGCTCAAGAAGGAACCAGATATAAGATCTAAAATATTCTCTAATGAATTCGAAACATGACCTAGCGACGCAAAACCCCAATTGACATGCCCCTTTCAGCTGATTTCTCTAGTTCGTGACTGTCCTTATCACAGTGCAGATAGGAGTCTTTGTCTCCCAGAGCTTTGAGCTTTCCTTATTTTAGCGATGGCTGTAAAGTATCTAAATCACTGGCAAACAATTCAAACAAGAAATACACAGACACAAATTCTCTTAAGACGCATTTCCTTATAAATTCACAAAGACACATTTTCATTATTTACAAACTCAGTTACAATTTAAGGCATCTCAGCCTTAATCAAGAATACTCCAACAACTACATTTTTCCCTCTCTCACATGCACAATTTTTTTTGTCTTCTTCATGCACTAATGAATTCTTGTTATACATACATTCAATTTTAACTGATTTTTTTAACTGAAATTTGTTCATTAACTAAATTTGGTTCATGGTTGGCCTGGTTGTCCATGTGGTTGTTCACGTGTCTTCTTTCTCTAATTTTTTTCCACTAAGGTGTTTGGATGCTCCCGCATTAGACTCCCGAGGTACAAAATTTATGACCTCCTGGTCATATGCATTTCCTTAACAATTCTACCCACTATTTTACTTCTTCAGTGGAACTACCTTCATGGTCTTATGTGAGCTGTAACCAAACCTCTGCAAAGGCAAGTCCTCCCTGCTACCAAATTCCTTACCAAGCTTCTTCTCTTGAGCTTAGTATTTCAGCATCTCTGTGGTTCTCTCCTCTTGAACCAATTGACCACTCCTGCTCCAGGTTTGCTGCAATCTTCTCACCTTCACAAAATAAATTAAAAAAATAATTACAAGCTTACAAATCTTCAGCAAAAATGTACCTCTTCTTTCTTCGCATGTGAAAACTCCTTTCCACAAGAAATCTTCTCCCACTCTGATACCACTTGATGGGGATGGAATTTTAAGGTGCAACAAAATCCCATTTCCCCAAAAAATCATCCTTGAGGCCTGTGGGTTATGGGCCCACGAATCCTATCAGAAACTTCTCACGATCTCACTTGCCTTATGGGGCAATGAGTCATTTGTCTTTTCAAGAACTGTGCTTTGTTCTTGGAACACTAAAGGCCAGAACAAACCACGTGATAATGCATGATGACGTTCTCATCATTCTTCATCCACACATGAGCTTTCTTTTCAAGATCCTTTGTTGTTATTTCTTCCGCATATTTCTTGTTGCTACTCCTTCAACAATTCTTCAGAATCTTCAAATTCAACAACACGTGCAATAGGATGGCATCTATGATACTCGTGAATCTCTTTCAGATGACCATAAAATGAATTGAAGATGTCCTGCTCACTGACGCCCTATCCTCCAACAGTGGTGGTTTCATCCTTCCTCCAGTGATCCTCGTCCAAACTTGTAAAATAGTTCTTCAATCTCACTCTCATGTATGTCACTAGGAAGATTGCCAACATAAATTGTGTTGTTTGATCTTCTTATTGTAGTTTTCTAGGGATGATAGTCATGCTGATCACAACTACCGTCAAGAAGGTTCCAGATATAAGATCTAAAATATGCTCTAATGAATTCAAAACAAGACCTGGTCACGCAAAACCTCAACTGCGCCCCTTTCAGCCGATTTCTCTACTTTGCAACTGTCCTTATCGCAACGCAAATAGGAGCCTTTGTCTCCCAGAGCTTTGAGATTTCTTGATTTCAACGATGGCTACAAAGTATCTAAATCATTGGCAAACAATTCAAATAAGAAATACATAGACACAAATTCTCTTAAGACACATTTCCTTATAAATTCACAAAGACACATTTTCATTATTTACAAATTCGGTTACAATTTAAGGCATCTCAACCTTAATCAAGAATTCTCTAGCAACTACATTTTGCCATCTCTCACATGCACAGTTTTTATTTGTCTTCTTCATGCACTAATGAATTCTTGTTATACATACATTCAGTTTTAACTGATTTTTTTAACTGAAATTTGTTCATTAATTGAATTCGATTCATGGTTGGCCCGGTTGTCCATATGGTTGTCCACATGTCTTCTTTCTCTAATTTTTTTCCACTGAGGTGTTCAAATGCTCCTGCATCACTTTCATAAGACTATTTCCATCGTAAAACATAGATTTGTTGAACACAAACACCCCTCACTATTGTCATGGCAGATTGAGACGAGAATAGAGCCTAGGTTGTGAAATTGGGAGAGGAGGTCGTTGAAATGGATACTTGGTAGGAGGAGAAGGTTACTACAATAATGGCTCTACTATAGAAAGATTTGGTAGACAAAGATAAGGAATCCACTAAGCTACAAGTAGTTGTCCAAGAGATTAAGCAACTCCTTGCACTACTGTAGAAGCCAACACCATGATAGGATCAAGCATGGTGAGTTCATCTTTTATAGAGCCTTTCTTGGAACCTTTCAATGGTTTTGCAAAATGTACAAGAGGAATTGGTTCAAAATTTTTAAGGTAAATCAGCTATGATGGAAAAGGACTGGGAAAGAGAAGATAAAACATCGTAGGATTGTATTAGATTATTATATTCTATTTATTTTGATGTTCATTTATGTTTATATATTAGGTTGATTATCTAATTTTTGAAATCCCTATGAATTTTGAAATGTTGGATCATGCCAAAGACATAATTCTTTCCAAACAATAGAAAAATATAGAGATCAAGGATATGGCCCTACAATCATGCAATTTAATTCAGCCCATATTAACTCTCTATATTATATTTAGTTAGATTTTATCTCAAGATACTCTATGTAAGGGATTATTGGATCCATTAACTCTAGCATTAAATACCCTTGCTTGATTCCTTCATCTAAAACTTACATCGACATAAAACAAGAATTGGTGAAATATAAATAATATTTTCTACATTATACATAGTAGAATATCATTTAAGGATCCGCTTCAAGGCTAGGTTGGTCTTTATGATTTCAACAAAAAAATTCCCCATACAAATTTCTCTCTGTAGTTCTTTTTAATATATTTTTGGAGGTATTCTATTGCTTCTAGCTTCAAATATCATGTTGTAATAATATATTGTGTTTCTTCCTTCTCTTATCAGCATTTCTACTAGGCTATTAACATTATCACGATTATTTTGAATTTCATAAACGAACCCATCAAGCCATAGACTCCATCTAAGGATTCTACTATTCCCTTGTTCCAAGAGTCTTTGACTCATAAGTATTGCAACCATTCTTTTAAATCTATTATGACTATAAAATTCATTGGCTTAAGATTAGCCTAGATCTAGCCACTGATTTTTACTATAAGAATTTGTTTATGACTTGAAGGATGTTTTAGTTTTTCATCTTTAAATGTTCCATACGCATAAAAACATACTTATTTCGTATTACCATATTGTTGTAATATAACTCCTAACCATATTGAATTTGATGCATCCATTCCTAAACCATATGGTCATCTTTGTTGTGGAAGCTTGAGCTTCGGAAGGAATTTCACTTTCACCTTCATATTTTGAACATGTTTAGTCATCTCGTTTGTATAAGGAGAGTCTTTCTTTCCTAATCTTTTATAAATGCATTTTTCATCCTCTACTTTTCCTTCATAAAAATATTGAACATAGTTCAAGGCTCTCAAGAATCTCTACATTTTCTATCTTTGATATGGTTTGGGAAAGAAGAAATATTCTTCAACAGATAAAACTGTAACTAATGTTTTCCTTATAAAATGATCATGCCTTAATCTTAAATTATTTTCTATGCAATTTCCATTTTCCTTTCTGAAAGGCCTCATTCATGTTTCTACACTTTCTAATAAAATACCTCCAAATGCTTAACATGTCATTTTAGATCTTTAGAGCAAACCAAAACATCAGCTATGTACACAATAATAAATTGATATTATTAGATGTGTCTTCCATGTGCTACTAAATTTCATAAGATGCATCACAAATACCAAATGGCATAAATTAGCATTGATATTTATGTTTAGCATTGATATTTATGTTAAAGTTCTACTAACCTAGTTTAATAATGATCTTTTGGAGACATCCCTATTTTCCATAAACCACTCTTTAAATCAAACTTATTCAATATGTTATAATTGTGGATCTTATGCATAATATTTTCTTTAATGGGAATGAGATATTTTAGAGCCATTAGTGCTTGACTCAAGTTTTTGAAATTGATAACTAACGAAGGTTTACCTTTTCTATTTTTGGATTTTTAGAATTCTTGTTGCCATAAAATGCAAGACATGTCATGAACACTTGTTTTTCTTGTAATCTTTTATCAAGCAATTTTTTAATTTCTTATATAAATATTTTCTATTTTTGAGGAGACATTTGTATTGTTTACACTTTTTGAGGAGTTCATTTATCATTCTCTGTATATTGCAGGTCTACGATATATTGTTCTCATGACCAAAATGAATTTTGAATTTTAGCAACATATTCAGTTTTTCATTTTTGTGGAATTTTTAATTTTAGCAACATATTCAGTTTTTCATTTTTGTGGAATTTTGAATTTTAGCAACATATTCAGTTTTTCATTTTTGCGGAATTTTAGATAATACTTATTCCTTATGGAGATTGGTGTTCTTTTCTTCTTTATTTTTTGAACCTTTCCATTAATTCATCGGGTTCTTCAGTACATATTACTATCTCTGGTGTCTTCATTTCAGATTTATTCTTACTAGATACCTTAGTAAGAATATATCCAGCCTTCATTGTAACGTTTTATAATCCCATAGTAAATAGCAAATGGATTTTTACAAAATATTAATGAAGTGAAACATATAGTCGATGATTAAATCATAGAAATTAACTATATTGTCATTGATAATGATTGGGAATTTAGGTGCATGCCTTATTATGTGTAGTTGTTTCCCATTGATTGTCTTAACTTTTGTTTGAACGAGCTTCGAATTATACCAGGGGTAGCTCCTATGCCAATTTTGGTGTTCAGAGTATATTCTTTTAATCACTTTATCTTAATAGAAATAAGAATAATTACATTTTCAATGACTCATGATTTCTTGAGTGTGTGGAGTTTATTATGTGGCATCTTTTTGTGCTATATGATTCTTCCATTGAGATTCTCTAAGAATATGTCTTTTTGATATTCTTCTTCATCATATTCAAGTTCTACTCATCTCTTTATCTAATGATGGATCTGATAATCCAATTATAACATTTTCAGCTTTTTCTTTTCAACATCCACTTTGGCTACGAGATGTTTTATTGTAGCTCTTTTCTCTTTAATGCTAACTTGCAGCGTTTAATTGTATTTTTCATTTTATATATATCTATAATTATCTCCATTATCAAGAGGGATGGGTTAATAATAGGGAATTACAAAGGAAGTAAAATATTCATAAGCATATGCTTGGTGAGGACACGAATTCATCACATTTTTGTTTAGATAGTTGCAAAGAATTAAAATTCTATAGTGAATGGATATTTTCTTGTAAAAATCCTAAGGAGACATAGAAGAAACTTGCCCTTAAAGAGTTGCAACCTAAAAAAACACTAGAGATCATATTGATAAAAAAAATCCATGTTCATAGTCAAAAGAAAAAGTTAACTAAATTAGAAAAGAGGGAACTAAAATATCAATATTTGTGAAATACTAAATAGAATATACAACATCAGGATTTTATTTTATACATGAATCCCAAAAATTAAGGCCAAGTAAATTGGAAAATAAAGTAAGGAGTTTGGCTCTTTTCTTACGTGAATGCCTTTTTGGACATTTATTTGTCCATTGCCCGTCTTCTTTACATATATAACATTTGTTTTTCTAGCATTATTTCTTCATATTAATGACATTCTCGTGTTCTTATAAGGAAATTTAGATTTTGATCTTGAAGATGTTTAGTTTTTACAAGAACATCATTGGTACTTATAGAAATTCTTTTCCTTGTATTTAATACAGACAGAATCATATGTTTCTTGGAATTCATTATAGAGAGGATCATTAACATACATAACCGTGCTTCTTCAATTACTTAGAGCCTTTGGCTTTAGTACACGCACTTTTTATTTTTTATTTTTCATGGTCATCATATTGATGATAATTTTTCGATATCAATATTAATATCTTCAAATGTCATTTTAACCATATGACAAATAATACCCAATCATGAATATAGATAATATTATATGTAAAAGGGAAATCAGATCTCTTATATAAGGTTAAGACTTTGGATCACAAGTAGGAGGAAAAATTTGAATATGACGAGCGAGGGTGGGGAAGCTTGAACCTTTGGCCCCTGGTAACATCATTTTCCTTCACCTCGTAGCTGCTTTTCCATGGGAACTCATTATGGGGGAATTTTCTTAGTTAATGGTGGATTTCGAATTGTGTTTCGGTGATTGATGCCACAGAAGCCCCTTTTACAACTTTGTCTTAATTGGTGGTGTTTTTTTAGAGGATCAAATAAGTGGGGTTGGCTTGGTTAGGTGAGGGTTCTAGTGGTGGGACGACTGCCGACTATCATACTTATGTAGGCTCTTGGGTCTGCAATGATGGGGTTCAAATTTAGCAGCGTTAAGGAAGGCGAGTGTCGAGTGTGGGCAAAAATAGTTGCAGTGAAGTTGTGGTGGTGGATCCATCGGGGATGCTAATGGTGATTTTAAGTGGCAGAGTGATGATGGTTTCTAAGTTGTGTGGGGCAGATCTTGGGGTACACTTCAAAGGGTCAGGAGCTGGAGATGCTCTTTCTACAACTGTAAAAGGATGTCCCAAATTGTTTTGGTTCCCTAACTCTTCCATGGCCATCATGGAGGATTTGTTTATGTCTATAGGTTTCATTGCCCCCAGTGGTAGAGAGTAGTTGTGTTGGGTGTAGCCAATTGGAGGGTAGTCATCAGTCTGTGAGAATGCGAGCACACAGGACACCTACAATGATGGAGTAGTATGGGGTCTACATGGTTCATTGTCATTGGGGTCGTCAATGGGGTTATGGGCCTTAAATCCCTTGTTATGTTAGCTACCCTCTTAGGTTTGTTGATGGGCCTTGTTTCTAGATATGACAATTCTGACGCTAGTCTCAAAGATTTTAGGCTTGTTGTCATGCTACTTGTATTTGGGTTGGTTTCTTGGGGGGCCTTTGGCCTTGGTGAGATTTTTTTGTGCGTATGCATGTAATAAGGCATGGTGGAACCCAAGGTAGTCAAAACATCTTTTGGTTGTATTTTATGAAGATTTTGTGCATGTGCATTTGATGAGGCCTATCAGAGCTCCAGCTGTGTCCAAGATGGTCAAAGCATCTTCTAATTATTTATTACTTTGTAGGCCTTGAGCATTTTGTCTTTAGTTTTATGTCAGGGTTTGATGACCCACTCTTTAATGATGGTCTACCTTTGTTGGGCCAAGTTGGTGCTCTCCTAGAGATGTGCATGCATGCCCTGCATTCTTGTTTCTGGTATTCCATAATTTAGACTACATGATATATGGGATATATCTCGGAAATTATGCATATGTAAACAACTTTTATATTAATTAAACCTGTTGGTTTTTTCTTTTTGAAACAAGATAATATTTTATGTAAAAACGATCTATTTTTCTAAACATTTTATCATTAACAACTGTTCCTTGTATCTCTTTTCCTCAAAACCTTAAATTTATCTATTTATTATACTCAATTATCCTTGCAAATTATTTCAAACATTATTTTCAATTTAATTATGTTAATTTATATACTAATTAGGGGAAATTTAAAATTCTCTCAAAACAATGTATTATCAAAATAAACTTTCGGAAGAATCAATACGATTTAAGATGATGATGTCATTATAAGGTTAATATTTGGATGCAAGAAGAAAACGATTTTCTTTTAATCATATTTTCAAATGTACTTTTGATAGATTATATTATTGATATGTAATAATTATTTTTATTTTCTTCTGTAATTCCTAGCTTCTCTATGTATCAATTATAGTTATTATATATTATATATTATATATATATTTATATATATATATATAATATATATATTATATATATATATATTATATATATCTATATGAATATTATATATTATATATATATATAATATATTTAGTAATATAATCTTATATTATATCTATATATATATTATTTTATATATATATATATATATAGATATGATATAGGGTTAGTTTGGATGCTTTAATTTCACTTCGTGATTAATCGCATTATATTTGAATAAACTAGCATAAGGGAGATATCTGTAAAAATAATTTAAAAATAATTTTCTTCTTTAAAATTATCTCTAATTTCCTTAATAAATATAATAATATTATTTTTTACTTAGTATTTTATTTATGATGATTAATTTAATTTTTTTAAGATTTTATATATATTTAACTTATTTTAAAGATTATTTCCTTCTTTTATAATTGATATAATTTTAACCATATTTAATTTAATATATTTATTTTAATATTATATAATACTAATACTCTTTACATATTTTTTAATATAATTTTTTTCTAATATTTTTAATTTCAGATAGTTTTATTAAAAAATTGAGATATTTCTCAAAAGAAATTCCAAAAACTTCACTATCATAACTAAGTATGGAAATGTAACAACCCTCCAAGCTCATAAAGGTAAAAATAATTTCTTTTTACAATGGTAAGTAATTAATAGTCTAAGTCGGCTAATCACATAAGTGAAATGAGGACCATAAATTAATTAAGGAATTACAACCATAGCGGAAACAATATATTAACTCTTATACCAAATAATCTGCAAGATTTCATGATTCCATCATTATAAAATCATGGTATTTAATCATATGGTAGTCTTAGGGCATGACAATAAATGTATTTATTGTAAAACTATTATGTATCATGGTGTTTTGTCTTCGTGATTGAGGTGCACACTTATACTATGATATCATATTTAGTGTTTGACCATGTTAAAAAGGTATTTCACCTTATAATATGGGTTTATTGAAGGCTAGTTGTAACCCATCGAAGCTTGGGTAAGTATCCTCGAGATTTGTATTGTTAAATGTTAATAGATCGATGATTTTTGTGAGGCCAGGGTTGGGATCAAAGGTGACAATTTGTACCAGTGAGTTATGGGGTAACTACCCTTCCCCAACGCATAACGTCGACTGCATTTGAACCCTCTCGCTTCTAGGGCTTTGCAACAACATTATGGATGCACACAGTTTGGTCACCAATGGACCTTTGTGGCCAACCATTTTCCTCTAGCATCACTATAGTGAATTGGAGGCAGTTTCCGACACTAATTTCTCTTATCTTTCAGGTTGGAAGTTTTAAATACCTTCTGTGTTTTATATATGTGGTCAATAAAATAGTGCCTATAATTGACTCACTACTTTTGAGGTTTTAATACTAATTATTCTTTGATCGTGACCACTAGATACCTTGACCTCATCTCAGATTTTTGAAAGGTTAGAACTTTGGTGGATAATTTCTATCTATATTAGCTTAGAACACCCAATTATTGCACCTACTACACGTAAGGTTCTTGATTGACAACTTTTTTGATTAAAACCCTACATTACTAGAATAATTACAACAAAGTGTAATATCCATCTTCACGTAATGATATTTTCCCTTTTGTCAATAGGGAAGAAGTCTAAGCCAAGTATCTTTTAAGCAAGTAAATAATTTGCTTCTCTTTTTTTTTTTTTTTTGTCTGAGGAGATTGGTCTGAGTTCTGGCCTCCTTTAATGACTAGACTATATTTACATTGAACCTGCTCTATTGTTGTAGGTTAGTTCTTCCTTGCAGAATCTACATCCCATTTCCTAGGGTTTATAGTTGATTGTTTCTTTGCGTTCAACTACACGTTCCAAGTTATTATCATATTTTGTTGCTTTTCATGGAAATTCTAGGGTTTTGTATATGATGCCCTCATGTGTCTAGAGATTTCTAAAGCTAGAGATATCTAGCCTTACTTTAAAACTTAGTTCTCAAACATGACTAGATTATATTTAGAAATATTTTATGTAACGTGTATGTCCATGTCAACCTCATGACTTATGGGGTTCTTTTTCCATGAATTAGGCCTCAAAGAGTTTTCTTACTATTAGATTCAGATGAATTTAATTTATATATATATATATATATAATCTAAATGCATTGTACTTAAGCCAATCATTTGGATCATTAGTTTCTGGCAAACATCTAATTATAAACTGAATTGTTTCATATTGTTATGTATGTTGGACTTCTTTGTTCCTTATATTTTCTTGAAAAGAATCATCCTATAGAGGGTTCTCCTTTTTTTATAATATTTATTAGTTACTTATTATTGGTACTTATTTTTGGTTGAACATTTGCGTATTCTTTCTGTTGTATAATCATTTTTGGTTTGCATATTGAACATTGCACATAAATTCTGTTCTTGGTATTTTCTTTACTCCTATGTATGTTTATTACGTTTTGAATGTTAGGGCTATGTAGAAAGTCAATTAAAAGAATAGCGATATTCCGTCCTTTTTACATTTCCATTAAGATTCTTTTTGTTAATGAAATTTCTACATATCTATAATTACTAGTCTACTGGACTTGTTTGTGGGACCTACAATTTCCTTCCAGACCTATTACCTAGAGTTTTAGGACTATTACCCTAATTAGTTAATGGACTTCCCATTTGTCCATTATGACCTAGGTAACTAACCTAATTCAAAAGAAACTACAAAATAGTTCGATAACACTACAATTACAAAATATAAACATAAAATTATAGTATATAGAGAATTAAATCTAATGCACCACTTATCTGGTTAGTCAAAATTGGCTTGCCACAAAAATTACACTGAGCAAAAGAGTTCTCAACTCAACCAATGACAACAGGTACCTCTACGAGAACTCCATGCAAGCCAATTTCACACCCAGAATAGTTTTTCTTGGAAAAGATCCTACCAGGTCCAACATAATATTCCTCCAGGAAACATCCTACCTTCCTCAAACAATGTCATGTCCTAAGGAATGTAACTCAATAGCTACTTTATCTTCATAGTTCTCCTCCAAACAGGCTCCAAGTTCACAAGTTTGCCTCAGGATTTCCCCTCTCACTCTTTTGGCCAACATGTTCCCCCAACTCACATAATCTATCTCTAGGGAGAGGAATATGGGTAGCCAACAACCTCTGCCCTTTTCCCTTCTTGGGTTTTCCCCAATTGTCTTCTCAATTGTCTAGAATGTGAAATTCTCTTTGCCATATTTCCCTATTATAATTTACATGGCTGACAAAATGAAACATTTTTATTAATGTAAAATTAGAAAAAACATTTATATACATCACACTTTCATACTTGGCCCTTAGCATGGGCCCATAGTCTGTAAAAGTAGAATCACGAGATAGTAAATAAAATATTTACATCTCACTGGGAGTTATTACATTCCCCCCCCCCCCCCAAACAAAACATTGTCCTCAGTGTTTTCCTGGCCCTTAGAACAGGTTGGGATACACCTCACACATACAAGTTTCATATTCCCATGTAGCATCTTCGAGGCTAAAGTGCTTCCACTGCACTTTAACCTAGGTGATTACTCGCTTTCGTAGCATAGTTTCTCCTTGATCTAATATGTGCGGAGGCTCAACCAGGGATTTTATGTCTGGGTCGACATGCATCCATAATCATCATGTCAACCATTAGTTTTCTATCAATTATTATTTAAGAAAACATATATAATCAATTCAAACTTCATTGTTTATCTCTACATCCTCGAAATTAATAATATGCTTAGGATCATGTATGTATTTCTTTAACAATAAAACATGAAATACATTGTGCCTGCATATATGACTAGGTAAACCCAATTGATGAGCCATAGGACCAATATTTGAATGTATTTTAAATAGGCCACAAATCTAGGAACTAGCTTTGTGCAGGTTCCCCATCTTAAAGTGCTCTATTTCAGTTTAACCTTCACATACACATGATTGCCTACTTGAAAATTTTTGTAGGTTCGTATTTCATTGAGTTATTAATATAAGCACATCGTTATTAGTAATAGATAACAATAGATTATTTTCCACATTTATCTAATGGATATTCTAGTAATTGTCTTTATTGCGCAATCCCAACATGAGAATAACTAATTCCCTTGCTATACCATTCACACAGTAATCATATTTTCTATCCTTTTTTTTATTCAAGGAGGATTTCCTTACCTTGTCCCCATGATGGCTCACAACCATTTCTTTGTCCTTTAGGCATCAAGGAAATATTAAAAGAAACCACAACGACAATTGAAGTAAATAACAAGAAGTAGCACGATCATGCTTAAAATCAACAAGATATTAACAAGAAAATTACATCACTAAATCTTGCAACCATACTTCTCTAACACCTTACTTATGAGTTTCCTTACAACTCTATTTTTTGGGTTCACATCCCTTTCTATACTGTAGATTATTGGTTAAGGTATATGGGGGTCATGTGATTTCCTTGTGCAACAATTATGGGGCCCTTTCCCCTTGCATCTTTGTGCTTGTCTACTACCTCAACACATCATGCTAGTATGGTTATCTTAATCTAATAATTTTATAATAATTTATTTGTTTTAACCTGTTTGACAAAACTTCATATGCATCTACAAAATTCATATTAAATTTATTTAAGGTACTTATCTAGGGTACCATTCACGAGTGGCACACTGCATTTTCCATGTTGATACATCAAATGATAAGATGCATAGGTAATGCGTGTGCAAGTATCCTATCACATTCTCTTTATTAAAGCATTAATAATAAAAAAAATTAAGGCTATATGCCACATTTTATTTGGTTCCCCTACTCATATATCCACCTATTTAGAGTCACATTTTTACCTATATCTATTGAAACTTGGAGCAAGAAAGTCTCAATTTGACTTTGCATTGGTCAAATTGAGAAAATTTGAATTTCTACATCAGCAAACAACTTGGATGTAGTTAACTTGTATGACATGGCTCTTGTCACTCAGTTAGCTCCGTAAATTCAAGTTAGAGGGATTGGAGTTCAGTTAAGCATGTGTGATTGCTAAATTTTAGTAATACAATTCAGTTATATCTAGTTGAGTTGAATTAAACTAGTTCTAATAGTTGGAGGAACTAGTGGAAGGTCAATTGTTGAGTGAAACAATAGTCTAACTCAATGATCATCCAATTAACTGATCAATCAGCCCAAATAGCTAGTACATGTAGGGAATTCGAGTTCCCCAACTATGGTGGATATTCCAAGGCAATGTCACATTAATTGTAGACTAGTCTTGAGTGTACATGCGTTGCATGAAGTTATGTTATCAACGTTGGGAATTGTGCAATCAATTGGAGGAAAATTCCTAAATAATAGGGGCCTAATTCCTTAGGATTTGAGCAAGGAAACAGGGCCTCAAGCTAAAGCGCAATTTGACTAAGTTTGGGTCAAAGCTTCTCATTGAGTAAAGAGATAGGTTATTCACTTGCAGTTGAGCTCAAACTGAGCTAAAAATTTTAATACATCTCTATTCATGTGATTTAATGCAAGCAAGCTTAAGGGGTTTTTATCAGTTTCTTTCCCCTAGAAAAATATTGTGCATGTATTTCATGTCTGATATTTTATTCTAAATTGTGAATTAATGTCCATAGAATAGTAGAGTAGAATTGTGCCTTTTCATTTAGATTAAAATGTCTTCGAGAAGCTACAATTCTACATCATAATTCTACATGGTATGAGAGAAAGATTCACATTAGAGCATGAATCTCGAAGTTGTTTCTTCGAAGGTTCGTATTTGCAACATTAGTGTAGTAGGATCTTTTCATACTTGGGAAAATTTTCTTTAACAATCTGAGATTAGAGTTTCCCTTGAAAGGCCGCTCAAATTTCATTACAAGGAAGGATCGCATGGAGGTTGTTATGGATGAAAATAGATTTCTATAATATGTCAAGACATCTATTGAAAAACTAGAGGCATATGATTCACAAAACATAGCCTAATGGAAGAAAGATGTAGCCAAGGCAAGGAGAATAATATTTAAGGGAGTGTGAGACCACATTGTCAAAAATCTCCATCGGGAAGAAAATCCTTTCACAATGTTGATGGCACTAACAGAGATGTTCGAGAATAATAGTGACCATAGGAAACTGGTCCTCAAATGCAAACTTTGAAATATGAAGATGTATAAGAATGACACTAATATGTAGTATCTCAACATGTTTACATAAGTTCGTGATTATCTTGGAGGGGCCAGTTTGAATATTGCAAAAGATGACCTCGTGAACCTAGCTCTTCTAGGCCTTCCCAAAATTTGGCATAGCTACCAAGACTTGGGGAATGGGAGGGATAAATTACTAAATTGGGAAAGATTGTGGTTTGATTTGGTACAAAAAGAGATTTGAAATAATACCAAAGATCGAACCTCATCCAAAGGTGGGGATGAAGAAAAATTTGCATTGGTTGGAAAGGGAAGAAATATAAAACTTTAGATTGGTTGTAACGGAAAAGGGAAGAAATCTCAAATCAAACCAAAATCTAGCCAAAGGGGAAAAAAGAAAGACTTGTCCAAAATAAAATGCTTCAATTGTCATGAATTCAGCCACTATGCTATGAAGTGTCCACACAAAAATTCTATCAAGAAGAACTTAGGAGGAGCAATAGGTGAAGCATTGGCTTAACAGTTTGAGCTTGAGTTCACCCTTATCACGTGCATTGCGAACATTGTGATGGGGAGTGTGTGGTACTTGGACTTCGATGCCTTGTTTTACATGACAATCTGAAGAGATTTTTTCAGTGACCTGGAGGAGAAATATCTCCAGATGCATATTTATCTTGGGAACGATAGAAGGTATAGTGCTACCAAGATTAGTATAGTAACCTTTCAGAGGGATTTCGGATCTCCTCTTTTCCTCAAATATGTCATGTTTTTTCTAGATGTAAAGAAGAATCTCATCTCTATAGTAGTTTTGAAAGACCATGGTTATGATGTGATCTTCAACAAAGGGAAAGAATTCTTGAGAAAAATAGCTACTCTATAGGTGAATGTCATGAAACCGTCTCACAAAAAGATAGAAAAGATAGATCAATGACTTAAAAATCAACCTCTTTGAGGGTGAAACCTCCTTTACACTACACAAATGAAAAATTCTTGGATGATACAAATGACAAGACTTCCTTTCTATATACAGGAGTCTAAGGGGTCCCAATACAATCCGAGCCTACATAACAATAATATTGTAGGGGCACAACAATAACAATAGTGGGATTCTATGGGGCATAATAATAACAACATGGGTACTATATGGGCACAATAATACAATAAGGGGGTTTCTAATAACAATAAGGGGTTACACTAGTAGTATAGGGAGCTAACATGCCCCTCTCCTTCAAAAATTGGTGTCCTCAATGCTTGAGTAGTTCTTGATGCTTTTGTATAAAATTCTCATCCTCCCATGTGGAATATTCACCAGGTAAGTTCTTCCACTTGATGAGATACTCTAAAATTGATCGATTTCGTAGCTATCGATTTCTTGTTTTTGTGACTGCTTCTAATTCCAATATGATTTTTACTTCCTGGTCAAGTTATGGAAATATTGTCTAAACTGGGATATTCTCACCTATAACCTTCTTTAAGCATGAAACATGGAAAACTGGGAGCACTCAGGAAGATGCAGGAAACTCCAATTTGTATGCCATAGTACCAATATTTTGTAACACCTTGTACGAACCATAATACTTTGGTGATAATTTATTATCCTTCTTGTTAGAGTCGTTCTTGTCAGTCCTCTGTCAAAGATCAAAACTCTTTCTGCATTTCATTTTTAGGAGTCCTGCTCCATTCACTCAGCTGCATTCCACTAGGGGCATGCCATAATCTGACGAAAAAGGTCTTGTCATTCATTTCCCCTCATGTCTGGCACCTGCTGGCTTAGGTCTTTTCATCAATGTTCACTAAAGTCCATGACAGTCAATGTTCAATATTTTAATGGACGAGAGTCATTTTCAATCGTTAGTCTAGGGGTTAGTCAATTTGGTCTTCAACCATGACCAATAAAGCCATGCAAGCTAGAGGAGGGCCCTTACAAAGTTGTGATTCAAAGATTTTCATCGTCATGTTGACAGATTAGGACTGCTCTTCAAAACTCTATTTTGAAGAAAAGTCAAACAGTGTGTCATTTGTGATAATTTTCAAAAAGTTTCCAGTTGATATCTTTAGGCACAGTCATGGTTTCCTTGGCCAAATTCCATGTCAACAACCCTTGGAAAAAAGTGCCAAAAATTTCATCATTTTAGCTAAAAATTCAAAGGGAAATGTAAAATACAGAGTTGCATTAAATCAGGGCAAAAGTGTCAAAACCAAAACATTAGCTAAGTTGGTTTTGAAGAGACAAAAATAAAACCCATGACTTCAAAGTCTTTACAAAGAATTTCCACAAGGAACATAGTAATTTTGCATACCAAGGGTAGAGAAAAGCATTGAAAAAAGATTTTTGAGAGCAAGCACGCATTTGGAGTGAGTTTGGAGGTGTTTTCTAGAGCGCGGCGCACACACAAAGGGGCACGACGCACATAACGAGCACGATGCACAGAGTGCGACCCCGTAGTAGTGGAAATACATGAGCGTGACGCACATACAGAGCGTGGCGAATTGGGTTTGCTATGCGACGCACACCCAAAATGGCCTGAAATTATGCCAAATTTGCATCAAATCACTTTGAAACCCTTCCAATTGACAGGTAGGGTCTACATCTTGCTTGCTCATCAAATTTTATGAATGTGATGATGATTTATGGTCGTTTATAATTGCAATAAAAAATGCCTAAACCCTACCACTTGAAAACATCAAAACCGTTGTTGCTAGGGTTGCAAACTTGTTGTGTTGATGCCAAGGCTCCTCTTTCACCTCTCATTTTCCCCCTTCTTTCCACTGTTCCCTTCTCTCCTATCCCATTTTTCCCTATTTTTCCTACCCTAAAACAATACTAAACCCCTAGTCCCTATCCCTTCCACTCATTTTTCAACATAACACCCCAAAACCCTACTTTATAAAAATACCCAAACCCTCCTACATGTCCCTAAACAAAATTCCCCCCCATAACCCCTAATCCCATCATATTATTCCCCTTCCTAACACTCCCTTTTTTGCATTGTTCCCCTTGGTGGCAGAGTTCATATCAACACATAGTTTCACTACCATCACCAAAGGGTAGTCCAAGCACAGTACACATACAGTAGCCATGGCATCTGAGAACTCATCAGAGTATGAAATGGAGACCCAAAGTGATTCATCCTCGGAAGAACAGGCTCCCCAGAGACATCACAAAAGTGGCAAACATGTTAGGGATGAGCCAACCACTCTCACAGAATTGCAGGCCTGCCCTCCTGCTATGTCATGTTTCCAGAATCTATCATGTTTTGAGTTTTATCAAAAGGTGGCTAATGTTCGAGTTCATCATGAGTTGGCCCATCTTTTTGTGCTTCACCTACATGGAGATCACTCTATCTTGCCCGGGGTCACCTTCACACTGACACCCGAAACTGTCTCATTAGAAACTGGCATACTGAATGTTGGACAATAGTGGCACAAGAAACAGAAGGTTGATCGGCAACATTATGAGCCTTACATTAAGGCCAGTTTCTTGAGGCAGCTTCAAAGAGTCTTTCCATTCTAGTATTTGAAAGATGAATATGCTCCACTCATGAAGTTGATCATGAAATATTTCAGCTGTGAGGGGAGGTTCTCTCTTCTATATGCCTATCACATCAGGTTGCTCATGCACTTTACCAGGGTATGGATGATGAACATCCCATATTTCATTTGCAGGAACATAGAGAGGATGAACACCTTCATGTAGCACAAGACCCCTCAGTAGCAACTTAACAATGTTTATCACTTTGCTCTTATTAATATTTTGGTTGTTCATCAGCTAGGATTACAGGGCATTACATGGGATGACTTCATCTCCTGTGACCTCTTCAACACTTCACAGGTATTATCAGAGGTTGAAAATGAGACAGGCGGTCCTTCTCATTAGTATGAGTGCCATGAGACCACTACTATGCCAATATTCATCACCTATCAGAGAGGCAGTAGACATTTGTTTGCAGCAGCAAAAAGAGTGTTATCTCCACCCGGGGTGGAAGGGGCCTCTCTTCCTACACTGGAAACATAGGTACAAGACAGGGGCAAGAGGCCCATGCATGACGAGGGGCCATCAGGTGAACGAGAGGTCGACTTCATCCTCATTCATGATGATGATACAGATGTGGAGAGTGTCAAACTTAGGAGGACTATCCAGGAGCAGCATACAGAGATCCAAGCTTTGTCTCTCAATTTGGAGAGGACCAAGTGGATTATCAGGTATTTGGAGCAGAGGAAAAAACAGCTCAAGGACCAACATGCGATCATGAATCTACAAAACATCTACGAGAATCCCCAAGTTGCCCGACAGAGGAGGGTTGAGCTCACTCCATTAGAGAAAGAGATTAACAATGACATAGAGTCTTGGCTCAAGCGTATCAACATCCACCTAGAGAGACTGCTAGAGAAGGCTGACAGGGAAAAAACCATATGCAAGTGTATGGTTTATCACTACAGGGCATGGAACATGAGTTCAAAGGCTCGGATAAGGAGTTTGAAGGCTAAATTGAGCAAAGCGACAAAAAGGCAAAAAAGGAAAAAAGAGCAAGATCGGCTTCGAATCTTAGCTGAAGCCTTTGTGGCCCAACATAGCACTTCATAGAGGATCTCCAACCCAAATTTCAAAAAATTTGGGACAATTTTGGTCACATGACAAATTTTTGGGCACAAAACAGGGTTTTTCTCCCTATTCGTCGCGCCACTAGCGCGACGCTTAGGCTTGGGAGCTCCAAATCAAGAATGGTTTTCATTTATGGATTCAGAATGAAAAATCATGGCTTGCTACTGCATGGCCAAGAATTTTGGGCAATTTTTGAGTCCCTGGGAGGTCAAAAACACTCGAAAACTAACCTCTCTGCCCCTATTTTGACACACAGGAAGCAGTCTTGGGAGAATGAATTTTTGGAGGGGTAAATGAGCACCACATTCAGAAATTCCACTTGGGTTGGAAATCAAACAGGTAGGGCTTTCCAGCAAGCACACTTGGACATAATTTTGACTCCAACAGGTACCTCAAAATCGCCTCCAAAGTGGCGCGGCGCATATAGATTTGGGCGCAGCGCATATAGGGAAAAAGGCCAAAATCACTTCCGCTCCATGACATTTCGATTTGCGACTTTCTCCAAGTGGGCCTAATCATTTACACTACACTTTGTTCGGCACCTAAGGCAAAGTTTAAGTTATTTCAACTAAAGGTTGGCTTCTATCCAAGTGGCAAAGGAAGGCGAGCAGTCACCCAAGCCATTTGTCATTTTTGTAATGCTGCACTTGTAACTAATGGTTGGCTTTCCACTTCCACTTTGTAATGATTTGAAAAAATCCCCAACTCTTGGCCGTTCTATTTCCCAATGGCATAATCTATTTATTGTATGAAAACCATTTGCAAATGGTTGGTTGGTTGTAATTTCTAGGAGACTGTGGGAGATAAACTCAGTTCTTTATTGTATATTTTGACAGAGAATTAATGAAACACAGCGGCTCTGGTTCATGAGATTCTTGTGGTGTGAGTGTATCAAATGTGTTATCTTTATGTTTCATATGTATTTCATTATGTTTCACAGTTCATTCATATTCATTTCCAATGAAATTTTCTAAGTAAGATAAGGTAGAATTCATGTTTATTGCTCTGCCTATGGGAAAGTTTCACGTTATGTGTTTCTTCTTCTGTTGAAAAATATTCATGTGTTTATGCCCTTTTCACTCTCCTAAACAATCTTTCCATTCCGCGTTATTTCAAACTAAATTGCTCGACTTTCCGCCTGCCTTGCCTCACGAAGTAATATGTGCCTTTATGTTAAATTCTCTGCTCATACTGTTCGTTGGTCCCATACATCCCAAAAACTCAGTCATTTTATCAAAAATTGTCTCTTTTACCCATATTTATTTACTAGCCTAAAATCAATACTTCACTGTAAGTCATCTTAGACCATATCGTTTTGTTTATTCACTGAGCGTGACACAGAGAGAGCCGTCTCCTATTCTGGTAGGGCTAGCTACTAGACTGAGCGTGGTTTGTGGTTACCCTGAATTTTGCCTTCCTTCAGCCTAAGGCGGATTTAGGTGCTAACACTTCTTAGCTTGCTTGTGGGACATTTGTTTGTATGGTTATACTCATAGAAATACCCAATCACCAATAGAAAAAATTAATCTTATTGTGTAGTCGATATGCCTGTTGTTTCATTCTATTTTGTGCCAAAGTGAGGTTATCCTTTAAGAGTTTGAGAACTTGTTGTTGATGCTCGATGTGATCTTCCACTACTTGAACCTTAGAATTTTCTTTTAAAGATTATTTTATGGACGGTGGATGATATCCATAAAGTGCCATAAATGGGCTCATCTTTGTTGCAGTATGGAAGGAAGTGTTATACCACCATTCAGCCAGAGGAAACCACTTAAACCATTGTGTATGTTTATCATATACAAAGCAACTAAGATATCCTTCCAAACATTTGTTTACTATATTAGTTTTCCCATCATATTAAGGACGATAAGATGAGCTACGAGCTAACTGAGTACCCAAATATTCCACCTCTGGTAATCCAAAGAAACATTTGGATATTTTTGCATATAATTGTTTCTCCTCCAATAGTTTGAGCACCTTGTCAACATATTGAACATGATCCTTCCAAGACTTGTTATAGATTAGTACATCATCAAAAAATACGAACACAAATTTTCTAAGGAAGGGTTTGAAAATGGAATTCAACAAACCTTGAAATGTAGAAGGTGCATTGGTAAGGCCAAAAGGCATGACCAAAAATTCATAATCACCCTCATGAGTTCTAAATGTTGTTTTTGGAATGTCTTTAGTCTTCATTCTGATTTGATGATATCCTGAATGAAGATCTGACTTGGTAAATTAAATTTCTCCATGTAATTCATCCAATAATTCATTAATGACAGGAATGGGAAATTTATCTTTAATAGTAAGCTTGTTGAGCTCCCTATAATTTGTAGACATGTACCATGATCCATCCTTCTTGTGTACCAATACCATTGAAGCAGAGAAAGAGCATTGGCTAGGTTGAATTATACCAACCTCTAGCATTTCTGCAACCATACGTTCAATTTCACTCTTTTGGGCATATGGATATCCGTAAGGCTTGATGTCTGGGGGAACACTTCTTGGAATCAAATTAATAGCATAATGATGATCACAAATAGGTGGGAGGCCTTTGGGAGTCTCAAATACCTTGGAATGATTGTCCAAAACTTTTTGGAGATTTGGAGAAATAGATGATTTCGATGTGGGAACCTCTAGTGAACATAATTGTGCAATTACACCTCATTGTTATTTATTTAGAATCCTTTTCATGTTGCTAGAGTTGATTATCTATCTTGTTTTTCTTGCGATACCCCTTAATTCAACTTCTTTTCCTTCCCAAAAACACTTCAAGAAAAGTTCTTGAAAATTAAAATCTATTGTACCCAAAGATTGTAGCCATTGGACTGCTAGTACAACATCTGCACCACCCATTGGAATGGAAAGAATTGACTATTAAAGACATATTCACCCATGGATAGTTTGATATTATGGCACTTTCTAGAGAAATTTATGGTTCCTCCATTTGCAACCATTACTTGACACTCTTGTCCTAGATATAGGAAGCAATTCAATTGATTGGCTATCTTGCAATGAATAAAATTATGGGTACTACCCAAATCAATCAACACTATTACCTTTTTCTTCTTGATATGCCCTTCTATCTTTAGAGTTTGAGGAGTGGTAATTCTTGTCAATGCATTACAAGATATGGTTAGATTCATTTCTTCTTTCTTTGGGATTGGTTCCTGGTGTATAGCTTCTTCTTTTGACGTTTCTTGTTTCTTTTCTTGCTCCTCTTCCCCATCTATGCCAATTAATTTCTTCTCAGCACACTTATGACCTTTAGTGTATTTTCTATCACAATTGTAAAAAATCCCTTTTTCTCTTTTTATTACAATTGTTTTGGTGTTAACATTGTAGGTGGTGAAAGGCTAGGAGCAACAACAGTTCCATCTTTATAGTTATGAGTGGTAGGCTTCCTTGTTGCCTAATTTTACTTTCAATTTTTCTTTCCAACTTGTATCCCTTCTCCTATTAATCAAGTTCTGAAAGGAAAACCTCATGTTGGATGTTATAATTTATAGTCCCTATGAAGAATTCAATCCTATGCTACTCTGGAATATAATTTACCCTTATATTCAATTTTTGGAAGTCCTCAATGTGCTCTGCCATTGAACCCTCTTGTGTGTGATTTATCAATTGGTTAAAGAAGGTGTTTCTCTTTGTATTCTCATAATGTGCTACTATTTTCTCCCTGAAAATTGACCAGGTGACAAGTTGTTTATGAGAATAAATCCCTCTATACCATACAAACTTATTTGGTTCTAAATATAAAGATGCAATATGTACCTTTTGTGTGTTTTTTAGATTACACAAATCAAAATATTTCTCCATATGTAGTATCCATGTTATGGGAACCTTGCCATCAAACTTCCTCATATCTATCTTTGGAATATCCTGGGTCTTCAATCTAATGTTAAATTCTATGAAATCATGATTAACATTAATTTTGTTCTCATCATGAGTTTCCTCTCCTACCTTTTTTCCATTAGGAGGTCTTTCCTGTAGCATCTTTGTCCCATCTTCCTTCAAACCTTCCATTTATTTCTTCAAATCTCCCTTGCTTGCTTCCAATATGCTTCCATACCATTGATATAAGCTTCCATGGCATAAATAAAAATATTTATATTAGCTTTGATAGGATTCTTCAAATCATCCATCCAATTTTTATTACTAGGTGTTTCTATTTTCTTGATTTTAGTCATTCTTTTTCTTGCTTTTAGGATCTCGATCTTGAATCTATTGTAACTCTGAAAGTTCAAATCTCTAATCTCTAGAATTACAATCTCTGGTAGCCCTCTATGTCCTCCTTCTGATTCCACAAGTGTGATAGAAATTGGATTATCCTTGAAAGAGTTGTGACCAATCTCCCAAGATGGCCTGATTATATACGTTTTTAGTAGAGCGAAATTGTACGAAGTGCCACGTGTCATTGTTTCGATCTTTAGACCTGAAAAACAATACACAAAGAAGTACAATCTGCCTCTTTCTATAATGTCTTACAAAATCTCAATCAGATGCTTAAAGAGAAAGCAATGACGATTTTCCCAAGGTCACCTGTTTGGGATGTAATTTAGGAGCCTGCAAAAAGCCTAAATGTCTTGGACCATATCTCTGAAAATATATCAAAGAAAAGATATAAAATTTGGGCCCAAGCTTCACCAAGATGTGAGATCAAATTGGTTTTAATTTCAGAGTCTCAACCTTCGTGGATACAAAATTATATTAAAAATGCCACAATGACTTGTTTGAGATGGAATTTTATAGCTTGCAAAAACCCTAAATTCCTGAGATCATATCTCTGAAAATATAGTGAGACAATATTGAAAATTCATACCCAAAGTTTAGAACGATGTTGGCTCAAATGGGTTTTTGTTTTAGCTTCCGAAACTTTGCAAGAAAATGTTATATCGAAAATTCCATGATGTCTTGTTTGGAGTAGTGAAACCCTAGAATCCAAAGCTCTGATACCAAATGTTATGAAACCAGCTCACAAAAAGATAGAAAAGTTATATCAACAACTTAAAAATCAGCCTCTTTGAGGGGGAAACCTTCTTTACATTACACAAATGAACAATTCTTAGATGATACAAATGACAAGACCTCCTTTCCATATATAGGAATCTAAGGGGTCACAATACAATCAAAGCCTACATAACAATAATATAGTAGGAGCACAAAAATAACAATATTGAGCTTCTATGGGGCATAATAATAACAACATCAGGACTATATGGGCACAACAATACAGTAAGGTGTTTGCACTAATAAAAATAAGGGGTTACCCTAGTAGTATAGGGACTTAACAAGTAGATCAGGGTTGGTGTGAAGAACCTATACAAGTTGGATGTGGAAGATTCTGTTGCATTAAGCAATAAGGAAGAGAAATTTCAAAGCCACGATGTCAGGGAAATTTGGCATAGGAGATTGGGCCATTTTCATCATGGAGCCCTGAAAATTATGCAACAAATAACCATTGTCCCCCCTAAAGGAGAACTTGAGAAACAAGATGTTTGCAAAGGTTGTACCTTGGGGAAGTATGTAAGACCCACATTCCATGAGCGAGACAACAAAGCACATCCAACCTTAGAAAGAGTCCACTTTGATGCTTGTGGACCTTTCTTGACAGCCTCGACTACCTGAAACAAATATTTTGTTATTTTTATTGATGACTTCTCAGGGAACTGTTGGATCTTCTTCATGTGGAAGAAGGATGATACATTCTCAAGGTTTGTAGAATTCAAGGCATTAGTTGGGAAAGAGGCTGACAATAAGGTGAAGGATCTTAGGAGAAATAATGGAGGTGAGTATGTCTAGAATGAATTCAAGGAGTTCTATGTGAAAGAGGGCATTTGAGGAGAGTTGAAAACACCTCACAACCCACAGTAGAATGGGGTAAATTAGAGGAAGAAACAGAGCATTGTTGGAGCACCGAGAGCTGTGCTACATGAGCAAGCCCTACCAGTACATTTGTGGGCATAGGCATGTAACACAATATTCTACTTGTAGAACTGGAGTCCTCATCAGATTATTGATATGTTTACAATGGAGGAATCTTTCCCAGGGAGATAGATGGATGTGTCTCACTTCAGGATTTTTGGAGCCTCTGTTTGCTGCCATGTCTCCAAATATTTGAGGAAGATGCTTGAGTCGAGAGCAGAGTTGGGAGTGTATAAATTTTGAATAATATAACACTTATTCACAGAGATTATCCTAATTATACACTATTTCGGAATGCATGCATAATACATAACCTCCTCTACCATTGATCATCAATTTGCGGAATTAAATAAACAATCGCATGCACACATTGAAACATCAATCACACATATCAACACAGTATGTACTGGGGAAAGCATATAGCTGAAAACCCCTCAACTATATGTATATTATATTGATTGAGAACATGTAACAAAACATAGTACAATACTCCTCGCAAGTACTCAGTACCATCTCCACCTATTACACACAAGCTAGCTCAAATATGAATCAATCACGGGTTCAAATCTCCTCCGCTGCTTGCCTACCTCCACTGCGCAATCCTGCATGAGAATAGATGAGAATGGCTGATCCAAACTCGTATTTCCCTTATGTTTCACTACGCAATCGTCATTGGCAATATTAATCCATTGATTGTGCAAATCTCATGCACAACTATAGTCACAACTGACAGTTGTCTTGCCCTTTCACTCACCTCTAACACTTGTCTCCACTGAACTATCCATGCACTGAGTTAACGGATGTATTCTTTAGTTGATTTATGAGTTAATAATTAGTGAATTAATTAATAATTAATTCACACCACTCATCACTAGTGTATTTGTTAGTTAGACTAAATACAACTAGTTCAACTAAGTCAAACTGAACACAACTCCATTAACTGCTCATCCAACTCCATAGAACTCAATCACTGAAGTCCTAACTGAATTCCTTCATGCAATAGCTCAACTAACCCATAAGAAAAGTGTATTTCCTTCTGTCAGTTGCATGTGCCACATCCGTAGCTCGAACTAAAGTGCTACAAGAGGATAAGATAATGTTTATAGTCTAAATATTATTATGAGACAATAATATTTGACTTTTCTATTTTTGACTAGCAATCTAAAAATAGACTCTGATCACTCCTGCTATGATCCAAAAATAGAAGTCCATCTGTTTTTTCCCAACATGACCAATCATCCATAAACAGCATCCTGCAACTCATAGACATGATCCATATGTCTAAAAATAGACATAGTCTAAAAATAGACTTTGCGCCATAATTTGCATGCGGGCCCACTTAGTGAAGGCGATTCCTTTCCACTAAGCTCCATCATCTTGTTGCATTCTCAACAAGCATTTCTTGTTGCACACTTTTCAACATTTCGATTGGTAGTGTTAGTGATTGTAAGACCCTAACCTAGATTCTAGTACCGTGGAAAAACAACACGGTATCGTAGCCACTTTGAAGGGCCAATGAACCATAGTGTGCAAAACGAAGAAGCTCAGAGGGAGTTGAGATTTCCTAGATCATGGAGCAAACGTTTTAGCTGAAGACATGGAGATGTGGTCATGACTGACTTGGCAACAAGATTCGCTGGGATTTCTGGTGGATTGGTGGTGAATCTAGTCAAAAATAGTTTGTTGTAGGGTAGATTATTGGTCATGAAATTCCTATGACTTAGGATAGATCTTTGGGACAAATCTACGATTTCTTTAGAATGGACGAGATTGGCATGATCGAGATTGCTTCATGTGATGAACAACATGTTGGCAAGCTAGTTTCTTCTTTGGGCAGTGATGTTGCATATCTAAGATTGGAGGGATGTGCATCGGTTGTGTTTAACCCAAGAGGATGAGTGCTTGCAAGACTAAGTTGTGGTGATGATGGTCGTGTTCGACTATAACCTAGGTTGACCTTGTAGGACATGAGATCGGTAAAAGGTTGACCCAATGGAGATCTTGTAGACCCAAAGGGAGTGTATAGCTTTAAAGGGAGAAGCTCTATGGATGTGTTGAAATCTTCAGGTTCAAATGAGATGAGGCAGAGGCACTACCAAGATAGCGTGGTTCATTCTACATAGTATGATGTAATTGTGGACACCAGATGGGCTAGTGTCGTTGGTAATGATAATGAAGACTTCCTCATGTTGGAAAATACCTCCCTCGCTAAGAGGGAGTGTTCAGATTGGTAGCTTGGGAGGTACTCCAAACCCTAAGTTATAGGGTTGTGGAGGAATTGGAACCATAAAGTCACTTGTGGGCTAAGAACCCAAGTGTGTGGGCTTTGCACTCAAGCTTGAGGGTGTGAAACCATTTATGGATTTGGACACTTGGCACTTGGAGATTGTAGGGCACCCTTAAAGTAACAAGGAGCCACTTGTAGAACCAAGAGAGGTCTTATGGATTCAGAAAAAAAATAAAATAAATAAATAAAATAAATAAATAAAATAAAATAAAATAAATTATGTGATTATGTGTGTGAATTTGTCTTAAGTTTCAAGTCGGCCTTGACTTGAGGAGACCATTTGAGAACGTTAGATGTCACCTTAAGGAATGATATAAATAGGAGTGAGGAGCCTCATTCCTCACCCAATAAAGTCACTTATTCCTCATGTGAAGATGAGGCTGAGTCTGTAGCCATGAAGGAGAAAGCATCAAGTTTGGTTAGGGTTGGTTTTCAGATTGTTTTGGGTTGTTGTTATTTAGGTAAAGGCAGCTAGTTGAAGGAGACTAGGTTAAGACTTATCAACCCGAAATATGAGCATGAAAACAGAATGAATCTCTCTCTAACAGGCTGAGATTTCTGAAGCATTGTAGGTCAACAAAATTATGATTCTTGGAGGGCCAAGTAGCCTACTTAGCCACCAAGGATAGGCCAAATTCATCTACAGTAGGAGAGAAGAAATCAGAGGTTGTAGGAGTGGTTTGCAAGTGTGTTGGATCTGCTTCAAGTTTCCCTAGTTAGGGATGATTTCTTCAGAAAACCTTTCACTCATATCAAAGCATTTTGGAGAGTAGAAGTGGATGTATACAAGGAGGAAAAGTGCAACATTTGTTTCCTAGTTTACAACAATATTTGGAGTGGCAAAAAGAACGATTTTGGGATGGATGTACTGGCTTACTCCAAGCCCTAAGTAAAATCACTTGAGAAGGAATTTTAGGACTGTTAGAAGGGAATAAAGGCTTGCTCCAAGCCCTAAGGATAGTCACTTGAGAAGGAATTTCAAGATTGTTAGAAGGGAATAAGAAGGTATGCTTAGGATTGGTCTTTGAAGGACAAAAGAAGGACGTCAAGGGAGCAGTTTCACTCACCCAAGTTAGTTATTGAAGGAATTTAGATAGTGATAGGTGGAAACCCTCCATGCCCTAACTTTGCCTCATTAAAGCAGCACAGGTAGGAAATAAAGGGAAGAAGTCCCTAAGAGTTGTTTTCTTGAAGGACTAAGGAGCGTCTACTAGGCAAGAACTAAAAGTCCCAAAGGAGCTGAGGAGTAGCAATGCGCAGTCTAGAGTTGTTCACAATTGGAGTTTTGAGCAACTCAACATAAGACCCTATGTCTTGGTTGTTGATAGACTAATGATCAACTAGAGGGTAGAATGGAGCTGCGTTCAATGACCAAAAGGAGCAATATCATTAATAGAGGCAGATTAGTGTTGCTGCCGATCGGGAGCAAAAGGACCAAGCAGACGTGTTTAGGATAAAACCAACAAAGCTATGAAAGGAACTAGATCAACTAGTAGGTCAGTGTATCTTGTTTAGGGTATATTGGTGGCCAAAATTGTTTACAACAAATAAAGAATCAGATACTAATGGCAAGCATAATTCAAAACAAATAATTATTCATAATTGCAAACATACCTTGTCAAGAGTTTGCTATATAAATATATACATTCCATTTTGTATTAAACTTACTCATGCTTACCACAACAAGCCATCTATAATATATATATAATAAGGTATTAGAATCATTATACAAGTTAAACTGGAGAGTTGAATGCAGTGTCGCCCCTATAGTAGTCAACTGGTCTTGGATCTCATTCAGTCCTCTAAGGAAGGTGTCAATCAATTGTCGCTTCTTCATCTGATACGACCTCATCTAATTCTCAAGTAGCATCCTTCTTTGCACAGAAGTATGTTTGTACAACTTCTTGAGAGCCTCCCACATCTCAAACGTTGTTTCCTTCTCGGTTATGTGTGGTACTACATGATCCTTGACCTCGTCAAGGATGATGCTCTTGGCCCTCGCCATTACCTCCTTGTACCTTTCATTATCACCGGGGTCGACTAGGATAGCTACTACCTTCAAGGCGAAGTTCTTGACACGATTCCTGTCAAGAACGGATAAGATTCTGGCCTTCCAAATTGCGAAGTTCGATGCTCCATCCAGTCTATCCTGGTCTCTTACCCCATGTAGTGCCTTGATGCTCCTCTACTTCCCTCCTTGAAGTTCTCTGTTCGACTCCTTTGAGTCTCTACTTCCTATCTATAATTTATCTTCTGGACTCCCTCTAAGTCCTAATTTCCCTCCTGGAAATCCTTTTGCCGCTTGTCAAGATGCCCCGTACTCTAATCGACTTGTGCAGCTACACTTGTGATCCGAGTTCCTCAGCTAGAAACCCTCGGTAACAACTCCTTTGGCCCTGCTCTATCAGGTATTGTGCTGACTACAATACCTCACTAGCTCCACTCTGCAATATTCCTACAACCTTCTAGACCCTAGCAACTACCTCTATGTGAACTGCGTGAGCCCCTCTCTACCTCACGCTGGCCCTGTGTCACCCCGGATGGGTCTACATCAGCCCTGTGTTAGCCCTTTGACCCTTTACATCAACAACGCTAGCCTCTCTGAGGCTCTTCGCAACTCCTGGTTTCCTCTACGTGGCCCTGGTTGGTTCTACGTCACACTCCTTGGCTTCAACGTTGCTAGAAACAACTTTTGTCACCTCGAGACAACTATTTTTTGTTGCTATTGCCCTGCTTGGCTGATGTCTTTTAGTCCTCCTATGATCTGCAACCTCTCTTTGATACCATGTTGAAGTTTCTAAGTTTACTTAGTTAGAAACCCTCCATGCACTTTATCTAATTTATTCCTACCTACTTATTATTTTCCTTAACAAGTTATTTACAATGTAAATACTGAAAATAAACACTAGTGCATGCTCAACATATTACAGATCAACAACTAAAAGAAACAAGAACAAACACAACATATGACACCATTATTTTTGGACTAATGTCCTGGAAAAATCCAATGTAGGAAACCAGATGCAGCTATCTGAGGGTTTTCTTATTAAGCAATATCAGAGTACAATCTGGGTGCTGAAACTGGCCTATCCAACAAAGAATTTCCTTATCAGTAATACCTCTCAGTTTCTAACAAATCTACTGGCTGAAACCCTAAATAATCCTTCCGGCAGCTACTCAACACCAATCTTCCCCAGAAACCCCAGCGTTTGCCCAATCTAGACAGTGTCAGCCTCTCCTAGCCTAGCACTAGCCCTATGTCAGCCTAGCTTGGCCTGTGTCAGCCCCAGGAAGCCCTGTGTTAGCTCTCTGAGCTTCTGCGTCAACTACGCTGGACCTTCTGGTGCTCTGAACAACACTTAGCTGCCTCTGCGTGGCCCTGCGTTAGCATTGGATGCTCCCACGTCTCTCTCTCTGGCTGCTTTGCTGCTATCCCAACACTATCTCTGCTTCTCTATCTCTCTGTACTCAATGCCCCTTAGCTGCTCTCCAATCACTGATTCTATCTCTCTTAGCAAAGCCTGCTCTAGAGAATAGAATGATTGATCACTCTAGTGTATTCTCCAAGTGACCATTAAGCCTCCTCTTATACTTTTCTTGTTGACATCTCAACAGTCAAGATTAAGTATGTAATCAATGGCTAAGATTAGATCTGGCTTGATCCATGTCTTTTGGACCACTCTAACACAAATTCATATTAATACACATTAATATTTTATTTTCCCTAAGTTTAGACTTAGGGACTCCATTAAAAATATTAATTATTTTAATATCTCATGATTTGTTTAGAATCTACCCAAACCCTTTTTGGGTATTGGAGATCTCATGTGCCCCAACCTCTCCACCAAATTTTGTGGCTAGAACACATCTAATGCTACCCCAAATAAACAAAAACATCACTGCCCGAAGAAGAAACTAGCCTACCAACATGTTGTTCATCACATGATACTTCTACTACAACAACACCAATCTACTTCTATCAATGATACTTCTCCTTTAGGTGACTGAACACAACTCTAATCTGCCTTTGCCGAGTCCTTTGGCTCCCCTTCTACAACAACACCAATTTGCCTTTATCAAAGACAATGCTCTTTTAGGTGATTGAACACGACTCCAATCTGCCTTCTAGCTGATCATTAGTCCATTAACAACCAAGACAAAGGACCTTCTGTTGAGTTGTTCACAACTCTAGACTCCCCACTATTGCTCCTCAACACCTTTGGGACTTCTTACCCACTAGCTGCTACTTAGTTCTTCAAGAACACAGCTCTTAGGGACTTCTTCCATTGCCTACTTGTGCTGCTTCAATGAGGCAAATATTTGGAATGGAAGGCTTCCACCTATCACTCTCAAAAGTGTTGAGAAATCTAGGGGGAAACAAGTGTAGGGGATTTCTCTTACTTTGATAATTGCTTGTGATGTATTTTTACTTTACTTGAATAAATTATTCTCTTGTTTATTATTATTAGTTTTCTTTATCATCAAACAACTACCAAATCATAAAGAACAATGAGACAATAAGACACAATATATAGGCAATCAGCCAGGGCCAAAACCTCTCCAATTGAGAGGAAAACCCACCAGAATCCTTCTCATCTTATAGAACTTCAATTGACGAATTCCAAGACCTATGACCCTTGACCAAGACCCCTTAATACCAAGTCATCCTTCCTTTGTGATGAGATTTCCTTACACAACTTCCAGTGCTTCGACCTTCCAACAACATTTTCAACAACTTCAACCCCATCAACAATTTTTACAACTTCAACCTAGCAGCTTCAACAACTTCGACCTAGCAACTTGACAACTTCAATCTAGAGGCAACTTCACAACTTTGAACTTGGGACTTCACAACTTCAACCTTGCAGCTTCACAACTTCAACCTTGCAGCTTCACAACTTCGACTTTGCAACATCACAACTTCGACCTTGCAGCATCACAGCTTTAATGTAGCTTTACAGCTTTGATGCAGCTTCAAAATTTCGTCTAACCTAGAAACTGTAGAAACCCTAAAGAGAGAGAGAGAGAGAGAGAGAGAGAGAGAGAGGCCTAAAAACTTCGATCTTGATCTTCTTTTTCTTCTTCCTTTTCCAAACTGTAGAAACCCCTGGAAAGAGAGAGAGAGAGAGATAGGCCTAAAAACTTCGATCTTGATCTTATTCTTCTTCTTCGTCCTTTTCCAGCTTCTATCTCGAGGAGATTGAAATTCCTTGAGTGAGTGTGTAAATGAGTTCAAATTCCTCCTTATTTATAGGCTTTTGAGGGGTACAAATTGTTGTCTTAAGGCCGAATTGTCCCTTCATGTAGGCCAATTTGATCTTTGTGCCATGACGAGGTCTCGGAGGGTCTTTTGACTCTATTTTGACTCAATAATTTTTTTTTACAATATGTAACATGCCCAAATGGGTCTTCAATACATGACAATGACTTAGTTGACTTTATGACAAACCTAAAAGCACTCAATGGGTGCTTGACTTAAAAATAAATCTCTTGAGCATGAAACCCATGCCTCAAGAATACAAATAATAAATTTATTTTTCCTGTTTTCTTTAAATACATAAAATCACTATTACATATGCCATTATGAAGAACGAACCTAGTTACATATTTCAACACTCCATCCTAACTAGGGAGGTATTCATAATCCATACAAGGTACTTGGACATTCTCAATCTGAAGAATTATCATAAGAAGAGTCTGATTGGTAACCCATCTGTATAGCATCATGTCATCCAACATTGTCACATAGCAAGGCCTTGACTAAAAACTCTATCTCTCCACAAGATCAGAGCACAATGCTGGCAAGACCAATGATTTATAGACACCCTCATCATTGTCTCTCTCGGAACATACCCCACTTGGGTTCTCTCAGAGTATGTTCCAGCAGGACTATCCTTATCTTGGATTCCCATTCCTCAAAGAGTATTAGATGCCATATGCTTACACAATCCTCCATTCGATCTTCCCAAGTGAAGACAAGAATGATGTGTCTATCTCCCACTGTCAATAAGGGAGGATATGCCCATTTTAGTGGAGGGATGTACCATTCCTATAAAAGGAATGTACCCAAGCTCCCTCTTAATCAAGGACTTGACCAAGCTCCCTCTTGACTAGGGACTTGCTTCCAACAACTCTTTAGGTGGAGATCATGGGACAACTAGCTACTTGAAAATCTCCTCCTTTTGATGTCATGAACTTCTTTTTCTTTATTCAAGAGTCTTCATCTTTTTGGGACTTCTTCGTAGGGCATTGACCATCCATCACTTTCATTCATGAATCATGTCAGTGATGTCATCCTTTCTTTCATTGGAAAGTGATCCATTAGTCCATATCTGGCCTTTCGTTCATACCTTGCTATATTCTTTGCATCATGTTTCCTTTAGGAGCTTTCATCCTACCACATAAGTGTCAGATGTAGATGACATCTACAACTCTTCCTTTGGTAGCCCTGCATTAGCCCATCCAGATATTGTTCAAAAATAGAAAACGAACATTAAATCAAAAATACCTTTGTGATGGTCTTTCATCATGACATCTCCTTGTTTACATCAACATCCTGCATATATATTAACACATCTCCAAAAAGTTATACAATGCCAAGGGTCTCTTTTTTTAAGACTTTATCAGGATCTTCATATCTATCCCATGGAGATATCATAATCAAATATTCTAGTCCTGGGATGTTGATTGCCTTCTCCATAGTTGCATTTTTAGGATCTCTTCATTTCTTTATTCACACATTTCCTCCCAGGAACTTCCAATCAATGTTGCGAAAATCGTTATAGGCAATAAATCGACGAGGGGAAAAAATCGTAAAAATCGGCAAAAATCAACAAAAAATAAAATAAAAAAATCATTGAATTAATCACACGATATTATCGAGAAAATGAAAAAATCACGATTTTTTTATGTTATCATGATTTTTGCAACACTACCTCCAATCATAGTTCCTTTGGCTTTGTCAACCACCTCATATTTCATATCATGACATATTATGTTTATTTCATCGAGTCAATGTGTGAACCATGCCTTCATGCATCCTTTCACATGAGGAGATCCTTTCTTTTGATCATGCTCTTGTGGTAGAGCACTCATTCATGATATTTGAAACCATATGACATGACTCTATTTTATCAAGTACAAGCATACATACCTCATCTCTTTCTTTTGGTCATCTAGACTTCCTTTGACAACTTCCTTGATTGAAATAACTTCAATCTCTTGACCCACTTCACTTCTTTTGACATCATACCATCATCCCATGATTCCCATACAAGTTGGAATTCCCGCCATGACACTTGCTTCTTCCAAAAGGTGAACCTTCCAATGAAGATTCCAACAGAGGATCTTGATCATCCTCATCTTGCAAATGCTCCTTTTGGAATGATGTAGAATGAGCTCTATACTAGATGACTTTCTTTTTCGCATAAGTACAACTTATGCTTCTAATGAGGTTACCAAGAGCTACATCCTTCTATAGGTGACAACCATAGACTTCTATTTCAGCTACCTTTTATGCTTCTTTATGAGGATGCCAAGCGCTCTTGCTTTTAATCATATGTTTCTATGATGCCATCTCCTAACATGATGCATCCTATCATGCTTCTAATGAATTCCTACCATGAAAGTTATACTTTACAACAGAAAATTCGAAACAAAAACTTGAAAAGAACTAGGTGAGGAAGACTATCTCAATCATAGTATAGATCTTTTACTTCCTCCTTGAATTTATTCTTTTCAGCTTCTTCCACTTTTTCAGTGATATGGGATTCTTCTCTTCTTGTTTTGTTGTTGTTCTTCTTGGGCTTTAGACAATTTCTCTTGTAGTGCCCATATTCATGATAGCCATAGCATTGAACCTTCGACATGTTCTTCTTTTTCTGATGACCAAGCTTCCCACCTTTTTCTTCTAGCCATTGTAGCAAATGCTTGAGCTTGCTCGCTTGATCCTACATCGATTTTTTCCTTCAGCCTTGTTTCTTTGATTTTGTAGAATTACCATAGTTCATTGAATGGAGTAGCTTCCTTCTTCCCATAGATGCTTGATGTGAAGTTGCCCCATTCCTCTGGTAGTGCATTGAGCACTATGGTAGTCATTTCCTTGTCAGATATTATTTCTCCCAACTCTTGGAGTTGGTCTCTTATTTCTGACACCCTCATAAAATACGAGGCTATTCCTTCTTCTTTTGTAGAGCTTGAACTTCTTTTGACAGCTCGACAATTAAACCCTTAATTTGATGAACGACTTCATTTTCTATGAGGATCAAATCTATGCTCTTCTTCCAGGCAAGAAAGTTTGACGACCCAACAAATTTGTTGCCCTCCTTGCAATATGAAGTCATTTTGACATATTCAAATATAGATATAAAAATATTTACTCATCAAGTGAAGATACTCCTAGATGATGAAATCTTCAACTTGATGCCTTCTTGATTTTGATGATGATGTAAATAATAGAATATGTCTTCTTGGTGAAGATGTCTTTCTTCAAAATTGATCCTTGGCTCAAAGGGAGATCACATTGATTCCTTTATGATGATGATAATGATTTTTCCTGCTTTTCTTCCTTCATGATAACGCTAGTTAAACTTGTTTCACAGCCTCAAATTTCGGCCCTTCTTCAGAATTTTGGTTTGTTGTAGTAGTTATGCAATTTCAGCCTTTTTTGCAATAACCCTAGTTCACACATGTGGCTAGAAGATGGACAAATTTTCTTGTTATTTTGGCTTGCAAAGGAGACCTTTCTTGACTTGACTTCTTTTTCTTGTTATTTTGGCTTGCAAAGGAGACCTTTCTTGGCACATAACTTGATCCTTGATGGTGGCTGCAATTTGATACTTGTTGCTACAAAATGATGTATTAATACTTTGCATGTGTGGAGAATATAACCCAGAAAAACATACCCAAAAGTGCTTCGCTCTTCCTTTCTCGTGATAATGATTGTAGAATGTGTGAGTTTCCTAAGAACGCTTCAAGTGTGGAACCCTTCTTTGGATGAGCTAAGGTTTTTAGGTCTTCTTTGATTCTCTTAATTATTCCCTTTCAATATGATGAGAGGGTTAGTCCTTCTCGATGATTGATGCTCTTGATGTTTCCAAGATGATCTCTTTATACTTTGACCCTAGAATATTCTTCTTCGTGCTGCCCTTCTTGATGTAGTTGCCTTAGCTTTGATACCATGTTGAGAAATCTAGGGGGCAACAAGTGTAGGTGATTTCTCTTACTTTGATAACTGCTTGTGATGTATTTTTACTTTACTTGATTGAATTCTTCTTTCCTTTATTATTATTAGTGTTCTCTATCATTAAACAACTACCAAATCATAAAGAACAATGAGACAATAGGACACAAGATATAGGTGATCAGCCAGGGCGAAACTCCAACTGAGAGGACAACCCACCATAATCCTTCTCTTCTTATAGAACTTTAATTAATGAATTCCAAGACCTATGACTCTTGATCAAGTCATCCTTCCTTCTTGATGAGCTTTCCTTCCACAACTTCTAGTACTTCAACCTTCCAACCACTTTTTCAATAACTTTGACCCCAGCAACAATTTCTGCAACTTCAACCTAGAGGCTTCAGCAACTTCGATCTAGCAGCTTCACAACTTCGATCTAGAGACAACTTCACAACTTCGATCTAGAGGCAACTCCACAGCTTCGACCTTGCAACTTCACAACTTCGACGTTGCACCTTCACAGCTTCGACCTTGCACCTTCAACTTCCACTTTGCAGCTTCATAACTTTGACCTTGCAGCTTCACAACTTTGACCTTGCAGCTTCACAACTTCGATGCAGCTTTACAACTTCGATGCAACTTCAGAATTTCATCTAGCCCATAAACTGTAGAAACCCTGACGAGAGAAAGAGAGAGAGAGAGAGAGAGAGAGAGAGGGGCCCAAAAAATTCAATCTTGGTCTTCTTCTTCATCCTTTTCTAGCTTCTATCATAAGGAGATCGAAGTTCCTTGAGTGAGTGTGTAAATGAGGTTTAATTCCTTCTTATTTATAGGCTTGTGAGGGGTACAATTGATATCTTGGGACCTACTTGTCCCTTCATGTAGGTTGACTTGATCTTTGTTCCATGACGAGGTCTTGGAGGGTCTTTTGACTCTATTTTGACTCAATAATTTTTTCTTTACAATATGTAACATGCCCAAATGGGTCTTCAATTGATTTTATGACAAACCTAGAAGCACTCAATGGGAGCTTGACCTAAAAATAAATCTCCCTTAAGCTTGATACCCATGCCTCAAGAATACAAATAATAAATTTATTTTCTCTCTTTTCATTAAATACATAAAATCATGATTACATATGCCATAATGAAGACCGAACCTAGTTACATATTTCAACAAAATGTCCTTCAACAAAAAACTTAGGCTAGTCAAACTGCTCCCTTGACCTCCTTTTCGCGAGCACCCCTTCTTTTTCCCTTCTAACAGTCCTCAAATTCCTTATCAAGTCACTTTACTTTGGGCATGGAACAAAACACTAAAACTCTCCCAAAACTATTCATTTGGCTGCCTAAAATATTGTCCTAAACTAGAACACCAATCCCGCACTTTTCCTCCTTATAGACATCCACTTCTGCTCTACAAAACCCTTGGATATGAGCGAGACCTTTTCTAAAGAACTCAACCCCTACAAATCACTCCTCCAACCTTTCATTTCTTCGCTCCTATTGTATATGAATGCAACCTAACCTTGGCTGCCAAGTAGGCTACTCAACCCTCTAATATTCATAACTTCGTCCACCTGCGATACTTTAGAAATATTGGCCTGTTAGAGAAAGCTTGCTTCTATTTCATGTTCATATTTCGTCCTCATAAGTCTTGGCCTAGTCTCCTTGTACGCATTGTCTTTACCTGCATAACCACAACCCAAAATAGTCCCAAAACCAACCCTAACCAGACCTGATCCTTTCTCCTTCTTGGTTGTGGACTCATCCTCCTATTTCAGTCTTCACATGAGGAATAAGTGTCTTAATTTGGTGAGGAATGAGGATCCTCCTTAGTCCTATTCATATCATTCCTTAGGGTGATGTCTAACCTTCTCAAATTGTCTCCTTAATTCAAGGCCGACTTGAAACTTAAGACAAGTTGACCCACGTAATCAAATAAAAATTATTTTCTCTTAATCCACTAGGCTTCTCTTGGTGCTAGAAGTATCCCTTCTTCCTTTAAGGGTGCCCTACAATCTCCAAGTGCCAAGTGTTGTAATCCATACAATATTTCACACTCGGAAGCTTGGGTGCAAATCCCACACGCTTGGGTTCTTAGCCCACAAGTGACTTTGTGGTGCCAACTCTTCCACAACCCTATAGCCTAGGGTTTAGAGTACCTCCCAAGTTACCAATCTCAACATGTTAAATGTGTTTAAATTTGATTGGATCCCTCTTACAAAAAGGATTATTTATTTTGTGATAACATTGATTGCATTATTCCTACTAGAATTGCATCTAGTTTAGAAAAAATATATATACTTCGAGATATAGCATGTAATATAAATGGACTAGAATTAAGTTGGTTCATAAGTTAATGCTTTCAACTCTCTATTTTGACTTCTATTAGAATTCTAATATTTTATTTTCTATCTACTGCAGATGGTTGATTCCAGTGAGTAGAAATATGTAAAATAAATACAAATTGGATTATCCCCCTTTATATCAAAAAGCTCAAAGTGAGGTATGTTTGACTTTATGATTGATTGTTGCATTTAGCTCTCCAGTTTAACGTGTATAATGATTCTAATATCTTATTATGTATTTGTTGTAGATGGCTTGTTTTGGTGAGCATGAATAAGTGGAATACAAAATGGAATGTCTATCGTTATATAGCAAACGCTAGACAAGGTATGTTTTCAATTATGAATAATTATTTGTTTTGAATTATGCTTGCCATTACTATTTGTATCTTCATTTTAACCTTATTCACACCACTTTTTTCCTTTTCAGTGGAGGAGAGAATGCTACAACAGAGATAATATACAAAGGGGAAGTTTGCAATTTTTTGTTTGTTGTTGTCTACATGATTTGTTTTTGTTGAAGTTCATGCCTTCAAACTCTCTAATTTGAATTTGATTAGAAATATAATATTTTATTGTGTATCTGTTGCAGATGGCATGTTCCAATGAGCATGAATATGTGAATTACAAAACAAAATCTCCCCTTTTATATAACAATCTCAAAGAAAGACATGTTTCTTATTATGATTAATTATTGCGTACATTTTAGTTTAACTTATATAATGATGCTAATTTCTTATTGTGTAGCTTTTGTAGATGGTTGGTTCTGATGAGCACGACCAAGTGGAATACAAAAAAGTGTCCATCATCAAACTCTAGGGGAGGTGTGTTTCCTATTATGAATAATTATTGGTTTTAAAATATGTTTAACATTATTATCTATGTGTATTTTAACCTTATTCAGCCCACTTTTTTCCCTTTCAGCAGAGGAAAACGCATTGTAGGAGGGATGATGTGCATAGGGGTTGTAATTTTTTCTTTGTTCTTGTCTGCATGTTTTATTTTGTTGAGTTTGAGCATGGCCATGCTGTTGTACTCTGTTTTCTTTGTTTTGAATTTTTTTCTTGTTTTTTGTAGTTTGGTCTTGGTTTCGTTTGTTGGGGTGTTGTAGTCTTGCTTTGTTTTGTTTTTTTGTTTCTTGTAGTTTTTTCTTGGTTTCGTTTGTTGGGTGTGGAAATGGAAATGAAGGAAGCCAACAGAGAAAATTGAGGTTATTCTTCATAAATAAAGGTGAGTCAACATATCTACATGCAATGCATTTCACTTAAAAGTATATTTCGCTAATTTATGGCTACATTTTTTTTGATATTCAAATTATTATATGTTTTATCTATGCTTTGCTCTTATATTCAACTATATTGATCCTTTTTATGTAGTGAACAACTACAATTTTATGGTCTACAAAAGTCAAGTGGTGAAGATGCACTAGACATTCTACAAACATGGCACAAAGGATGGGTGATGCATACTTTTCTCCTACACAATACTATTGTCCTTTAATACACTGAAATATTTGTTTGTTGCACAATGATTTATGATTTTTTCATGGTTTCAAGGTAGTATGATCTTGTTCACGGGTGTGAGATTGAACATTTTTCCTAGAAATTTGATATGAAAGAAATGGAAATGTCACATTTGGGTTCACATGTTCATGGATTATTTTTCATGATTGTCGGTGTTATAATGTTAGCCAAGGGAGGGTAGGTATGTGTATGGTTAATTCATCGCTTTGTATATTTATCATTCAAACTCCCATGGTTTACTCGTGATCTCATATAATATTACTTTGTGCAACGAGTGACTACAATTGTAGTGTTTGGGAGGGTCGAGTGGAGAAGATACCTTAGGAAATGTAGATGCATCGTAGAGGATGGGTGAGTCATGTTGTTTCCCAACAAAATATTATTATTATTATTTGTTATTTTGAAACTTTCTCCTTCTATCATGGTTCTTGGGTAGTACCAATTAAATAGTTGTTTGACATATACATAAAATGGTATGTTTAAGTTTATATGATAACTTGGTCCACATCACATGCACACTCGCATTAAACGTGCCCTAGAGAGGAGGATGGTAAGGTTGAGCAAGCAATCAAGCATACTGAGGCTTCAACCAATCAACCATTGTGCTAGTAGACAACAATAGAATCAATGACACTACCAATCCAAATACCACAACAAACTGCTTTGCATAGCGAAATATAAACAACAGTAAATCAATTAGGGCACAAATATAGACAACTTTTTATAATCTTTTCAATAACTCATCTTTGTTATATTAAAAAACTGTAATACAATTGTCGAGGGCTCCCGTACTAGGGATCATTGCTCTCATACAATCACTGATACAAGGAATACAAACTAGGGTTTTATGTCAACAACTTTGACCACCAAACTATTGTGAAAATGATACATTGACCTACTAGCTAATCTAGTGCACTTCACAACTCCACTGGTCGTATCCTGAACGCATATGTCCTGTCCATTGCCTCCCAATCTGCAAAAACACCAATCTACCTCTATCAATGATCCCGCTCCTTTTCATCATTGAACACGACTCCAATCTGCCATCTAGTTTATCATTAGTCCATCAACAACCAAGACATAGGGTCTTTTGTTGAGTTCTACACAATTCCATTTGTGAACAACTCTAGACTATCCACTGCTGCTCTTCAGCTCTTTAGGACTTCTTTCCCACTAACTTCTCCTTAGTCCTTCAAGAACACAAATCTTAGGGACTTCTTCCCTCTATAACCTACATGTGTTGCTTTAATGAGGAAAACTTAGGGAATGGATGGCTGCCACCTATCACTGTCAAAAGTTCCTCAACAACAAACTTGGGCTAGTCAAATTGCTTCCTTGACCTCCTTCTTTTGTCCTTCAAAGACCAGTCCTAAGAATCCCTTCTTATGTGCTTCTAACAATCCTCAAATTCCATCTCAAGTGATTGTACTTGGGGCTTCGAGCAAGCCACTAACATCCCTCCCAAAACTGTTCTTTTTGGCTGCTCCAAATACATTTTCTGAAGAAGTCATTCCTAACTAGGGCAACCTAAATTAGATCCAACCCACCTACAAACCACTCCAACAACCTCTGATTTCTTCTCTCCTACTATAGATGAATGCATCCTATCCTTGGATTGTAAGTAAGCTACTTGGCTCTCCAAGAATCATAATTTCAACCACCTGCAATACCTCAGAAATATCAGCTTGTTAGAGAGAGATTGCTTATGTTTTCATGCTCGCATTTTGTCTTAAAATTTGTGGCCTAGTCTCTTACTCATTGCCTTTACCTGCATAACCACAACCCAAAATAGTCCCAAAACAAACCCTAACTAGACTTGATCCTTTCTCCTTCTTGGTTGCAGAATCAGCCTCCTATTTCAATCTTCACATGAGAAATAAGTGACTTGATTGGGTGAGGAATGAGGCTCCTCCTCAATCCTATTTATATCATTCCTTAGGGTGATGTCTAACATTCTCAAATGGTCTCCTCAAGTCAAATTCACCCACATAATCACATAAAAATTATTTTCTTCCAACCCACAAGGCCTCTCTTGGTGCTACAAGCGACCCCTTGTTCCGTTAAGGGTGCCCTACAATATCCAAGTTCCAAGTGTCCAAATACATACACGGTTTCACACCCACAAGCTTGGGTGCAAAGCCCACACCCTTGGGTTCTTAGCCCAAAAGTGACTTTGTGGTGCCAATTCCTCCACAACCCTATAGCCTAGGGTTTGGAGTACCTTCCAAGTTACCAATCTCAACACTCCCTCTTAGCAAGGGAGGTACTTCCAACACTGGGAAGTCTCCATCATCTTCACTAACGACACTAGCCCATCTGGTGTTCACCGCTATAGTGTACTCTGTGGAATGAACCATGCTATATCAGTATTGCCTCTGCCTCTTCTCATCTGAATCTAAATATCTCAACACTTCCATAGGGTTGCTCCATTTGAAGCTAGACTCCCTCTGAGTTTGCAGGATCTCCATTGGCTCAACCTGCTACTCATCTCGTGTCGCACAAGGTCAGTCTGAGCTACAACCGCACATGACCATCATCACTACAACTTAGTCCTGCTAGCACTCATCCCTCCAGGGTCAAACACAACACATGCACATCCCTCCAATCTCGGATATGCAACATCATTGCCCAAAGAAGAAACTATCCCGCCAACATGTTGTTCATCACATGAAGGAATCTTGATCAAACCAATCTCATCCATGCTAAAGCAATCCTAGAGTTGTCCCAATGATCTATGGAAAGTCATAGGAAGTCCATGATCAGTAATCTGACCTACAACAAACTGTTGTTCACCAGATTCACTATCAATCCACTAGAACTCTTAGCTAATCTCGCTACCAAGCTAGTCAAGACCACATCTCCATGTATTTAGTTAAAACATTTGTTCCATGATCTAGACAATCTCAACTCCCTCTGAGTTGCCTCGTTGTGAACACTCTGATTCACTAGCCCTTCAAAGTAGCTCTGATACCATGTTGTTTTTCCACGGTACTGGAATCTAGGTTAGGGTCTTAGAATCACTCACACTACCAATCCAAATACCACAACAAACTACTTTGCTCTATGGAATATAAACAACAGTAAAGAAACTAGTGCACAAATATATAAAACTTTTTACAACTTTTTTATTAACCCAACTTCGTTATATTAACAAATTGTAATACAATTGTTTAGGGCTCTTGCACAGGGATCATGGCCCTCATATAATCGCTCATACAAGGAATAAAAACTAGGGTTTGGTGTCAACAACTTTGACCACCAATCTACCCTGAACAAGATCCACTGACTTACTTGTTGATCTAGTGCACTTCACAGCTCCACTAGTCATATTCTGAACACATTTGCCCGATCCTTTGGCTCCTGGTCTACAACAACAACAATTTTCCTCTATCAATGATACTACTCCTTTAGGTGACTGAACATGGCTCCAATCTACCCTCCACCTTATAATTAGTCCATGAACAACCAAGACATAGGGTCTTTAGTTGAGTTGTTCACAACTCCATGTGTGAACAACTCTAGACTGCCCACTGCTCCTCGTCAGGTCCTTTGGGTCTTCTTTCCCACTCTTATTTCCTTAGTCCTTCAAGAACACAACTCTTAGGAAATTATTTCCTCTGTTGCCTACTTGTTTTGCTTCAACGAGGCAAATTGATGGCATGGAGTGCTTGTAGCTATCACTTTCAAAATCCCTCCTTCAACAACAAACTTGGGCGAGTCAAATTGCTCCCTTAACCTCCTTTTCCTGAGCATCCCTTCTTTTTCCCTTCTAATAGTCCTCAAATTCCTTCTCAAGTGTGGAAGAAAGTGTAACTAGGTTTGGTCTTCATAAATGTAATTTTGATCTTTGTACTTGTAAAATAAAGGAATTATTATTTTTGTCATTATCAAAAATGGGTTTCTTTACCCATTTGATAGGTCAAAGCACATGTTGCTTAAGTACTTCTAGGTAAGTCAAAGAGACAATGTAATTATTGAAGACCCATGTGGGCATGTTACACCAAGTAAACATATGTATTAGAGTCAAATAAACATGTTTAGGGTGATACTCTAAAGCAAAGACATGTCTCCTCATGTCTAAAGCAAAGACAAGTCTCCTCTTCAAGTCGGCTCAAGAAATGAATTTTTATTCACAAATTTCAAGTCGCTCTTGCGAGTTGATCAAGTCAGCCTAAAAGGAGGGAAAGACTCCTATATATAGGGTAGTTCGACCTCACAAAAGCATTGCTACTCATCTCTGAAATCAACGAACAAGAGAGGATGAAAAATAGGTACAAAAAGGAGCATTGAAGTGCTTCTAGGGCAGCAAAAAAGAGAAGAAATAAATCCAAGTCTTTGGGACTATTTTAGGGCTCTTTTCTATCACATGTGTGAAGGTAAGATAGGACATTCTATTGCTACAACAAGTCAATAATTATATCTCTATAAGAAGTTTTGGTTGGGTGGAAAAAAGGCTCCAAATAGGCCTCCATCTCAAGCGAAGGAGGTCCCACACCTAGCGAAGGAAAGGTGCAAGTGAAAGGGCTTACTTCAGGCCCTAGATCAGCCACACCTGTGAATAAATCAGAGCAGTAGTAAGGGTTAAGAGGATCAGCCTATAACCTCAAGGACATACCTCAAGAAATTCCTCATTCTCTAGCCTAAGTATCCAGGCGAAGGAAAATTGTAGTTTCCGAAAAAAGAGTTGCCAATCGCCGGAAGAAGTTTGAAGGAAGAGATCAAGGTGCAACCCAGAAGAAGGCATCAATTGAAGGACAAAGAAAGAGAGACTGTGCCTTGTGCTTGGAGGATCTACTTGTGAAGGATCTAGGGTTTGGAATTTGTCAATTGAAGCTTCAATAAGAGAAATTTGCAAAAGAATTTTCCTCTCTAGGAGAGAGAGGTTTTCCCTTGGCTGAGAGCCAACATCTTGTGTTCTTGTCTTTTTTGTTTTGGTAACTGTTTGATGAAGTAAGAGAACACACACTAATAATAATAAGAGAAGATTGTGCTAATAAGAAAAGTATAAGTACTTCACAAATTGTTATCATCGTCAGAAGAATCTCACTATAACCAAGATGCCCTAAATTCTTCAACATGGTATCAGAGCTAAGGTGACACATCAAGGAAGGGCATCTCTAGAGCACATAGAAGATTGAAGGTTTAAGATCAGGAAGCAAGGGCACTCAAAGGTTGAAGCATTAAATAATGAGCAAGAGTTCCAGATCCATCAAAGACAAGAAGGATTACTATCTTCTCTATTAGATCCATCAAGAAGGGCTACGAGCCTGGGAACAAAGAAGGAAGAAGGTCGTCCATCCAAAAGGCATGTACAAGAAGGTTCATCAAAGAATGGTTCACATCAAAGACTCATCATCTTCAAAGGAAGGTACTCAGATCCAAGCACATCATCGAAGATCTCCAGATCTACACATTGAGAAGTTTTCATTGACAAGCAAATCCATGAGAAGGCACCTTGAAGGAAGCATCTTGAAGAACTCCAAGATCCTAGAAGATGAGACTTCATTCATCAAGGAAGTAGCAAGATCTCCTCATCACTAACACTCTCAAGTAAGTACTTTTATGTCCTCTCCTGAAAATATCAAAATGTCTTTTTGGAAGGAAACCAACAAACTCATTGGGACTGCTAATTTCCTTGCATGAAAAAAGAGGACCGATCTACTTTTGAAAGAAAATGAAATTCTAGACTACATCAAAAGAGTACCATTGTACCTGCTAAGGAACAAACTCAAGCCCTAGCAAAGTATAATAAGGATGAAATAAGGGCTCAAAGGATTCTAATAGAATCCATCATGAATTATATCGGTGCATAATGAATTATGCAAAATGAAGACATCAAAGGAATAAGGAATAACTCCCTACTTCATGAAGGTCTCTGAGATGAGAGACCAACTCCAAGAACTAGGAGAAGTTATGTCAGACAAAGAAATGAAAACTGTGGTGCTCAATGCATTACCTGAGGAATGGGGCAACGTCATATCAAGTATATATGTCAAGAAGGAAGCTACCCCGTTAAATGAACTTTGGTCTCTATGCAAAATTGAAGAGACTAGACTCAAAGTCAAAGATGATGTGGGATCAAAGGACGTTAAAATTGACAACCAGGGAAAAACTTCATGTGGGCCATATTATTCATGGCTGATAATATTTTTATTAGATTCCTTTCATCGAGAGGTGTAGGATTGATATAAATATCATCCGATTCCGATAAGTATTCATGGAGATATGAATTTATTTTGATTATGGAATTATTATCAAGCCGACCTACAACTCATGTAGGGTCAGAAGCCCAACAGTCGCATCTATTCAAACACCAGCATTGTGTATAAATATAGGAGGAATTTTCCTCATTTTGACTCACTCATCTCATCACATCTCTCTTTCTCTACTGCAGAGAAAAGATTCTCTTCTCCACTACGCAGAAAAGGGTCTCTCTCTCACACATGTGAAGCGAGAAGGTGCCGAAACTGAAGCTGCAACTGCAGAAGTAAAGTTTTACCTACGTGGACTAGAATATATCCTCATCTAAACTATGTTGTAGTTTCATCTGAACCTTCTCTGAAAGCCGCAACTTTTGGTGGTGGAATCAAGTCAATCCGACCGGCGGTTTGCAAGATATCGATTGCCCTAGTTTGAAGGAAGCCGCTGAAACTGAAGCTTCAACTATAGAAGTGAAGTTTGACCTGCGTGGACTAGAATATCTCCTCATCTGAACTCCGTTGTAGATTCATTTGAACCTCCTCTGAAAGCCGCAACTTTTGGTGGTGGAATCAACTCAATCCGATGGATGGTTTGCAAGATATCGATTGCCCTAGTTTGAAGGAAGTTGCTGAAAGTGAAGCTGCAACTGTAGAAGTGAAGTTTGACCTGCATGGACTAGAAGATCTCCTCATCTAAATTACATTGTAGGTTCATCTGAACCTCCTCTAAAAGCCACAACTTTTGGCGGTGGAATCATGCCGATCCGACGGTCGGTTTGTGAGATATCGTCTGCCCTAGTTTGATGATGAAGTCGCTAATGCTCATGCTACTCATCTAGGGTTTGCTATTGTTAATATAAATCAGATTTATTGTATTGTTTCTCTATACTGAATTATTGAAGATAAAAGAAGATTTGATCAAAGGGTTTCCCCACACATTGTGGGGTTTGTCCCTGTCTAGCCGCCACATCTTGTGTCTCTTGTCTTGGCTTGTTTTCTGTCAATCGTTTAATGTTCTATGTGCACTTTACTTTATGTACATGTGATTGCTAATATGTGGAATATAATAAGAAAAAGAAGTAAACTGTCATAAGCATAGAACATACCATAACTTAACAAAGGAGCGGGCATTTGCTGCTATGACTAAGAGAAAAGGGAAATTTGGCAAGTTTGGTCCACAGAGAAAGGGTAAGAGAGATAAGTCCAAAGTCCAATGCTTTCGCTGTCAATGGTATAGACACTATAAGAGGGATTGTCCTAAGTTCGAGAAGGACAACAGTAAGAGGAAACAAGAAGAAGCCCACATTACCCAAGAAGTGAAAGAAGAAGATAAGAAGCAGAAGAAGGAGGACCCTCCAGATATCTACTATGATTGAGATCAACTTCTTCACATAAGTCTTCTTTAAAGTGTTGGGTATCATAGGAACAAGTAGTAGTGGGATATAATGCATTATTTATGAGAATGACATCTTCAGGAATATAGGAGCATTATGAAGAGATAGCTCAAATTAAGATATTCATGTAGGAAGGGTGTAGCCATTAGATAACCTCATAAAGGAAAGAGTCATCTTCAAAGGCTACTATCATCAATAGAAAGGAGCATTTGCATTTGCAGGATGAGGACTACAAGGATCCTCCGGTGAAATCTTCAATAGAGGATTCATGACTTTAAGGAAAAGAAAATGCCTCAATAAGAATTCCACTCATGGGGATTCAAGAAAGGATGATATGTAGGCAAGGAAAGATGTAGCAAAGCAAAGGAGATTGAGGTAATCTCAATCTAGGAAGCTATCAAAGGAAGATGAAATGATCAAGGAAAGAACTCAGATGAGGTATGTATGCATTTATGTTTTCAGTTAAAGTCATTTCATCATTTGTATCAATAAGCATGGAGAATTGCTCTAGTAGCATGGTAAAGAACAGGGTATATCTCTTTCATTGAAGAAAATGCTCGAAGGCATGGTCCACTCACTGATAAAGGTCATCATGAGAAAGGTCCTCATATGGAGTATGAGGTGGTTGACTAAGAAAAATCTATAAATAAGCATATGGGAAAAGAGACCACGATAAAAGGATACCATAGATACCAGGAATCAACATTTGACAAATTTGTTGAAGGCATCTCCTCGAAGAAGGCACAAGAATTTTGACAAAGGAAGAAAAATATCAAAGGACCCTTGACACCTAGAAAGGCCTTGGAGATGTGAAAACGCAGGATGTTGATGATTCAAGTCAACATGATGTCATGATGGAAATCCATCTCGTAAGGTACTATTTGATTTAATTCTATGCTTTGATTTCTTGAATAATATCTCGATAAGTTCATGCATGGCTATTGGAACAAGGGTTGTAAGTGCAAGTACAACTAATATTCATGTGGAGGATGGAAATTCTAGAAAGAGGCATGATAAGAAAGGAGTAGCTATATAACGAAGGTTCGAGATATGTATCAAGCAGACCACTTTCCATGGAGAGAAGAATGACATGACGAACCAAGAAGGAAAGTGGTTGATGGTTTATGCCCTACAAAGAAGAAGCTTGACTGAAGTTCATGACATCAAGGAAAGAAAGTGATCAAGTAGTTGTAGGGCCCATGAAGAAGAAGTTGCTGATGAAAAGAAGAGATTGGTAACTTGGGAAATTGGTCGAGCAAGAAAAGGTATTGAGCCTTCGACCAACCAACCATTGTGCTAGTATACAACACTAGGATTTTGGGTGTTCTATTGTTTTCCCACGACACTTGAAACTAGGTTAGGGTCATAGAATCACTAACACTACCAATCCAAATACCACAACAAACTACTTTGCACAACGAAATATAAACAATAGTAAATCATTTAGTGCACAAATATAGAAAATTTTTTACAATTGTTTCAATAACCCAAATTCGTTATATTAACAAACTGTAATACAACTGTCTAAGGCTCCCG
>APFE030541239.1:18819-33942 GCA_000404065.3 Pinus taeda | reverse complement strand
AAAATAACAACAACAACAAAAAATGCTCAAAGACACTCACTTCCCACCTCCCACATTTTGGCAGTTGTGTGATGATATACATATTAAAATTTTTAATATTTCAATTATTGCTATAAAACAAAAAATACTATGAGATTTAAATGTACAATTTTAAAATATAAAGTTAAAAACTATATGTGTTTATAAAAATACAAATTTATGAAGAATTAAGTATTTGTAACTATATGAGATCACAAATTTAAATGTACAATTTTATAATGTAAAGTTGAAAAGTATACATGTGTTTATAAAAATACAAATTTATGAAAAATTAATTATTTGTAACCATATGAGATCATACAAATTTCAATGTACAATTTTAAAATGTAAAGTTGAAAGCCATATATGTGTTTATAAAAAATACAAATTTATGCACATGAGATAACATAAGATAATTCAATTGTACAAATATTTTTGAAACTAATATTTATTACATCTTCATAAATTTAAAATACAAAATACATCATATTAAACACAATGTCATGTGCGTATAATGTATATACACAAACAACACATAACACAACGCAACACATCACAAACACAATACAATACAATACATTACATCACATCACATAATACACCACAACATAAATAAATATAAAAATTTAGTCTCTTATTTGTATAAATTTTAAATATTATTTTTTATTAGATCACAAACACAATACAATACAATACATTACATCACATCACATAATACAACACAACATAAATAAATATAAAAATTTAGTAGCTTATTTGTATAAATTTTAAATATTATTTTTTATTAGATAACAAAATTTTAAATATGGAAGTTAATCTTGAATCAGAATTTTTAAATGTAGTTTATTTTTATGAAAGAATTGTGAATGTGAAAAAATATAGATGTAATTTTATGAGTTCAATTTTACTAAATCATACAAATTTATGAAGAATTAAGTATTTGTAACTATATGAAATCGCACAAATTTAAATGTACAATTTTAAAATGTAGAGTAGAAAACTATATATGTCTGCATAAAAATACAAATTTATGAAGAATTAATTACTTGTAACTATATGAGATCACAAAAATTTCAATGTACAATTTTAAAATGTTAAGCTGCAAACCATATACGTGTTTATAAAAAATACAAATTTATGCACATGAGATAACACAAGATAACACAATCGTACAAATATTTTTGAAACTAATATTTATTAAATCTTCGTAACTTTAAAATACAAAATACATCATATTAAGCACAATGTCATGTGCGTATAATCATACATACACCAACAACACAACACATCACATAACACATTACAATATAATACAACACATCACATAATACAACACAACATAAATAAATATAAAAATTTAGTCTCTTTGTATAAATTTTAAATATTATTTTTTATTAGATAACAAAATTTTAAATATGATAGTTAAATCTTGAATCAGAATTTCTAAATGTAGTTTATTTTTATGAAAGAATTGTGAATGTGAAAAAATGTGAGAATGTAATTTTATAAGTTCAATTTTACTAAATCATACAAATTTATGAAGAATCAAGTATTAGTAACTATATGAGATCCTGGCAGCGCACAGACCCCGATTTGCAGCTCTGTTCAGAAAGGGTCAAGAGCTGACCGCCCGGATGGAGGCAGAGGGGTCCATGGGGACCCCTTCTTTTAAACAAATAATCATGCAAAAGCAGAGGAAGAACGTAAGCGAAGGAGTCAGAATCACGGGATATGATGGCTTCAAGCAACCTTGCGGAACAAACAAGAAGAAAAAACAAGCAGAAGGCAATGATCAAGACAGCAATACAGAAGCCAAAGGAGCAGGAGATGACAGGACGGAAAACACTGAAAACAAAGCCACAACAGGACAAAAAATAACAGATAATAAAGGAAAACAGGCAGAAGAAGAGCGGGAAAACGCAGACAATCGGCGGGAGAACAAAGGAACGACAGGGGACACAAGCTCAAGCCACAAGAAGAACCCCCCAACGAACGGGATCTGCAAACCAATAAAAACTGATAACCTAAGGGTTGTCATCACGGATCCGGAGATACAAGCCTATCGAGATCATATGACTGAACACGCAATCATCTGCAAATTTATGGGCATGTGGCCAACGGAAAGGGCCCTATGTCAATGGATTAGGCAGCAATGGAAGCCCAAAGGGGATGTCAGATTACACCTGGGAGCTAAAGGTTTCTTCACTGTGGTTTTTACCAACCTGGAAGATAAGGACAGGATCTTTGATGGAGGCCCATATTTCATGGCCTCAGCTGGACTGTATATGCGACCATGGAAGGCAAACTTTACCCCAGAAAAAGAATCATTCACTCAAGTTCCAGTTTGGATTAGATTATTCTCCCTCCCAATAGATTATTGGGGATCAAATGCTCTCAAGCAAATAGGAGAACGGCTGGGCACTTTCATCAAAGCCTCTGAAGCAACCCTGCAAAAGAAATATACCTCATGCACAAGAATATGCGTTGAAATGGATGTCTTGAGAGCACTGCATGAAGGGTTATGGCTTGAATACAGAGATGAAGACTACTTCCAGGCAATAGACTATGAGCAGATCCCATTCCGATGTCGCAAATGTCACGAACACGGACACCTAATTCGGGAATTCCTAATGAACAAGAAGGAGGAAGAAACTAAAACAGAGCAGGGGAATAAGGCCAAAGACAACTTCATTACACCAAAGTCAAGACAGAGAGTCAATAGAAGACGAACAAACAAGGCTGGAACAGGCATAACCAACTACAACAATACCTTTGAGATCTTAGATCCAGAATCAGACTCCGAGGATGGAATTAGAACCCAGGCAGCAAATATGGAGCATAAGGAAAGGGAGGTACAAACTAGGTTTGCAGAGGATGGGAACAAGAACGTCAGTGAAGTCCAAATGCAGGAAAGACCATAAGAGTAGGAGGAGGACACAGACATGCTCACCAGCAATGGTGGGAGTGATGATCTTGAGCTGGAGGAGGTGCTAGCCAGGGAAGGAATGAATCTACCAGGCATAGCTGAGAAATGGAAAACGCAAGGCATAGAAAACGCACTGGAGGAAGAAATCAGGAAGATAAATGATCTGTTCATAGCCAGGCAGAAGGCAGAATTAGAAAAGCAGAATAGGAAGCTAGGTGTAGCAAAAGGAAGCGGTAACCACTCCAAAAGTATCACATGGAACTCATCTAGCACCAAACAAAAGAAAAGATGAGGCAGAAGGACAACTAGTGAGGCTCTGCAGGAGCTAGGCATGATAATGATCAACTCAGGGAAGATGAAGGCACTTAGTGCCTTCTCCTCCTACCATTAAAACCATCAGTTAATCATGAAGGTTATATCTTGGAATGCCAGAGGGTTGAACAACCAAGAAAAATAGAGAGTTCTGAAGTGTAAATTTCAAAAGTTTAATCTGGAGATCATGTTCATTCAAGAAACTAAATGCAGCAGCTCCAGCATGGCCAAGATAAACAAGAAGATCGGAAGGAATATAGAGTATCTGGAAGTAGAAATTCAAGGTCGAGAAGGCGGTCTAGCAACGCTGTGGAATACAAGAGACATTCAGATGATCTCAGCCGAAGCGAACAAACATTTCATTGTTGTGGAAGCTCAAATCACAGGTAACTTTGAATCTTTCTTCTGTGTTAAGGTATATGGGCCACAAAGAACAGAGGACAAAATAAGTTTCTTAAATTCCTTAAATAAACTAATTGCTAGATATCCAAGATCCAAATGCATTATAGGGGGAGATTTCAATATGATAACCACCCTTCTAGAGAAGAAAGGGGGTCTAAGAAAACTAAAAAAAGACTCAGAGGCTTTTACCAGCTTCATTGACAATGTGAAATTAGTAGATGTTCTCCCCAAGAGTGGCAACTTCACCTGGAATAACAGACGAGGGGGAGAAAGATTGATTTCCTCCCGCTTGGATCGATTCTTGATCTCTGAGAATATAATTCTGGATGGTATCATTGTTGAATCAGATATCCTCCCAACTGGAGGCTCAGATCACTGGCCAATTTCACTCACAGTTGCGGTGCAGAGTACTCCGAGGAAGAAACCATTCCGATTTGAAAAATTCTGGCTGGATCACCCCAACTTCCTCGAGCTAGTGGAGAAATGGTGGTCAGAACCCCTAGAAGGTAATGGCTCCAAAATGTTTAACCTACAGAAGAAGTTAAGAACCATCAAGGAAAAAATAAAGGAGTGGAACAAAACAGTATTTGGGGACATCTTTAAGGAGAAAACACGGATAGAAGAAAAGTTGGAACAAATTCACAAGGACTGGGCTTCTGGGCACAACAATGAGGAATATGCCGAGCAGGAGAGAAGTCTAACTCACCAATGGCATGATCGATGCAAACAAGAGAAAACCCTATGGAAACAGAAATCTAGAATCCAATGGTTAAAAGAAGGGGAGCAGAACACTAAATTTTTCCATAGGTCAGCTCTAGACTACAAGAGTGCTAACAAAATTCTGGAAATAAAGAATAAAGAAGGGGAACCACTGAAGAATCACCACAACATATCAGCTCGGCTCCGGGAACACTTCAATTCCATAGCTCAGGAACCGCACTTAGACAGAGAGGAAGCCATCAAGGAATTGCTAAAAGCCATACCCAAATCTATCAACTCTGATCAGAACTGGGCCCTCTGCAGGGAGATTACACTGGGAGAAGTGGAGGAAGCGGTTAATAGCATGCCAAACGACAAAGCTCCAGGACCTGATGGCTTCACCATCAACTTTTACAAGGCTTGTTGGCATATTATAAAGCAAGAAGTGTGGGAGGTGGTTGAGGACTCCAGAAGATCAGGATCAATCCCTAAAATCCATCAATTCAACCTTTATAGCGCTCATACCTAAGGGAGAGGAAGCCAATACCCCTGAAAAGTTCAGACCTATAGCTCTTTGCAATGTCATTTGCAAAATAATATCAAAATTCATAGCCAACAGATTAGAGTCAATTCTTCCAGGCATAATATCTGAAGAACAATCGGGCTATGTAGAGGGAAGGCAAATATTAGACAATATCCTCTTGGCCCAGGAGATGATCCACACTCTACACTCAAGGAAAGAAACAGGAATGCTGATGCAGCTTGATCTCTCTAAGGCATATGATAAGGTAAGCTGGCAGTACATTGAAGCCATACTGGAAGCTTTTGGTTTTTGCAGGCAATGGATAAGCTGGGTTTTAGCCCTCATCAAATCCTCGAGATTCTCCATCCTTGTTAATGGAGCACCCTCTGAACCTTTCTCACCATCGCGGGGAATAAGGCAGGGGGATCCTCTGTCCCCATTCCTGTTTGTCATTCTTATGGAAGTTCTTAGTAGAATTATAGCCAAGAAGAGAGCTGATGGAGTCATTAAGGGTCTTCAACCGATAAGAACTCTACTGGCAACCACGCATCAACAATTCATGGACGATACAATGTTACATGGAATCCCAACAGTCAAAGAGGTCATGGCTTTTAGGCATATCTTAGATCTTTTTAGTAAAGCCTTGGGAATGGAAATACATTTCTCCAAATCAACGATCTTGTTTTTCCATACTCATCCTGCTATTCAAGCACATCTATCTCGGCTTCTTGGTTTTAGAATTGGCAATCTGCCATCGAGGTATCTAGGGGCTCCCCTCACTCTCAAACCCTGGCAGAAAACACACTGGGAGAAGGTGCTAGCCAGCATGGAGAAGAAATGCAAACACTGGATACACAGGGCTTTAAACTTTGCTGGTCGTTTAGTTTTAACTAAGACAGTGTTACAGGCCATACCACAGTACCTACTGTCTATGCTACCAGCTCTCAAGGGAATTCTTCAGCAAATAAGGAACATTCAGAGATCCTTCCTTTGGAACGGCAATGGGGATAAGAAAAAATGGGCTTTGGTAGCTTGGAATAAGCTATGCAAGCCAAAATCCATGGGGGGTCTAAATCTCGTAGACCCATTAATTGTCAACAGAACCTATGGCGCTAAACTATGGTGGAGATGGATAAAAGAGCCCAATCTGCCATGGGCTAGATATTGGAAAGAAAAGTACACCCTCAATTGCAATAATCAGGACATGATCAGACTGCAAGAGGTCCCGGAAGGCTCACCCATTTGGAACCTTGCGCGCAACAACCGAAGCATAATACAGGAGAATTTCTTCTGGGAAATTCGCAATGGTCGGCTAGCCCTGTTTTGGGGGGATGCATGGCAGCAACTCCCAAAACTGGAAATCCCTGAACTATCGCTGCTCAAAATGTCCAACCAAAATGAGGGCAAGCACCAAGTCCACCACTACTGGAATCAGGATAACAGGGACCCCATATGGAGGGAATGGATTAATCTCAGCAACGACAACCACGACGAAAGAAATGAAAGCACACAACACATCAATGACAAAATGAAAAAAAGGAAGATACGAATAGCCGAAGAAGCATACAAGCTTAGATGGGGTTGGAGAGGCAGCAACAACTTCTCATTAAAAGAAGCAAGGGAAATAATGGTCAAAGCTGAGCAGGAGGAGGCAGTACCATGGAACAATAAGGTTTGGGACAGCCTATTTTGGCCAAAAATCAAGACTTTCCTTTGGCTTATGATGCAAAACAGAACCTTAACCTGGGATAATTTACGAAGGAAAGGTTTCAGTAGACCTTCAAGATGCCCAATGTGCTTAGTTGAAGAAGAGACAATTAATCACTTGTTCAATTCATGTGAATGGGAAAATCATCTATGGAACTGGGTGGAGGAAATTTTAAGTGATTCCAACAGAGACAGAGGGTCCATCCATAACACCATCCTCAATTGGCAACATAAATTTTCCAATAACCAAAGGGTTAATAGTATATGGAAAACTACGCCTGGCTTCCTTCTATGGACAATCTGGAAAGAGCGCAACAGACGAATCTTCCAGGATGAACACAGAGATATAGAGCACTCTAAAGAAACGATTTTAACCAACATTCAACAGCTTATTCAAACGAAATGTAAAGTGGATCCTACAGAGAATATTTCAGATCGGGACTTACGCATCCTCAAACGCTTTCCTTTGGAAGCGAACCACAGCAGCACTTCGCCAGGATGCCATCAGCTACCAACTTCAGAAGTGACCTAGTGGAACTGTCCGCCGGAGGGAAGTCTGAAGCTTAATTTTGATGGTGCATCAAGGGGGAACCCCGGAACAACAGGTATTGGAGGAGTCATAAGGAATCAGGATGGCGAAATTATTCACATATACTGCAGAGAGCTGGGAAAAAGTACGAACAACGAAATGGAGTTCGCGGCACTCGAGCATGGGCTTAGAATTCTGAAGAATTTGCAGTTTAGCAAAGTGATTGTGGAAGGGGATTCGTCTCTGGTAATCTCAGCGGAAAAGAAGATCTACACAGACACCAAGGTAAGTCAGGTCACGAAACACTGGAGACTCACCAAGGTGACGGAGAATATTACAGAACTGATGGTAGGAATGAACGGCTTAGTTTTCCAGGCGGTTAGACGCAAGGCTAATGGGCTGGCGGACTACTTGGCAAACTATGGCCTGGACAATCCAGAAGAGATTTGGGACAGCTCTTGGCACCAGGTGGACTGTCCGGGCCTCAAAGATAGGTGCACACAACTGGCAACACAGGACCTAGACAACGCTAACCGGGCTTAACCGGCGAAGACAGGCGCCATAGGTAAAGCATGACGCAACGGACCGGTAAGAAAAGAAGTTGGGATCGTTGGTGTCGGATGAAAGGACATGCGCCGCAGAGACAATTATGGCAAAAACAGGTGAAAACAGAAAGGTTTGATGACAGGGCAGGGTGCAGAGCGGATCGTCGCCACATACCAAGTGGAAGGGACACTTGGCAGGTTCGTACGCAAGGGAATAACAGCAACATTCATTTCCAGATCCGGAGATAGCCCTCGGGATTCTCATCCATCCCGAGAAATTATGATGACAGGACGACCTCGTCGCCTCGTCTGAACGTGGCAACATGGGAATGCGAATGGAAAGTGACTATAAATCAACCAACCTAGGAACCAGCCTCATTGCATTTCCATCGGGCTTATCTCTGGGACTACAGATCTCTGTGAAGCGTCTCTGCCTGCAGGTTCAGAATAGACAGGGCACCATGAAAGAGGACAGCTGCAGAAGTATTACGGCTAACAAGGAACTCCAGACGGCGAGAAACATGTATGAGACTCGCACCACAGCGCGGAACAAGCACAAAATCGAGGAGATGGAAGATATGGTCAAGAAGGAAGAAGCTCAGCGTACTGAGGACGACATCGCCGGGGAGGTTAACTGGCTTCTTGATCCGGGCACGGCCTCCAAACGGGCCACTTATTTCGTTAGAATGCAGGCTAAAAGCTGGAAGGTCAAAACCTTGCTTGCCAAGGCTTTAGAATCCAGGGAGGAAGCGCAGCAGCACTCCAGGCGGGAAGTCCCCATCGCCAACGAGCAACTGAACAACATGCTGGAGATCTACAAATGTCTGGATGCCAAAATCTTTGCCGTGCATGATGTGGCGGAATTGGTTAATAAAAAGTTGACGCTGCTCATTCGACTACTCAAGCAAACTATCAATCCAGATCCTCTGCCTCAGGCGGTTCAACAACCGGCGCCGTTCCGAAGGAAGTTCAGAACTATCACTCCTTGCTGGCTCGGGTTGACAAGCATGTTATGGAGCAAGGGCTGGATACCATTAGTAGGTTTGGTCATCCTCCGCAGTAAGAGGAATTTGTTTTTCTCTTCTATGCTGCACTTGATAGCAGCTGGTTCCAATTTTGTGTCAATGTGTCTTTGTTTACAGTCCACGGGTCAGTAGGGGTCTATGTTTTACGTTGCAGTTTCTCTGCGTAGCCACCTTGCGAGGTGTGCGGTCAGCGGTTTTAGGTAGCTCTGTTTAGGGTCTGAGTTTTGGGCCGGGCCCTCTCGTTTTATCAGGCCTCGATCTGCAATGGCAGATTTTTTGTAACATATTTTTGTACTATAATACATACATCTGACTTACACAAAAAAAAAAAAAAAAAAAACTATATGAGATCACACAAATTTCAATGTACAATTTTAAAAAAGTTGAAAACCATATATGTGTTTATAAAAAATACAAATTTATGCAGATGAGATAACACAAGATAATACAATTGTACAAATATTTTTGAAACTAATATTTATTAAATCTTCATAACTGTAAACTACAAAATACATCATATTAAGCCCAATGTAGTGTGTATAATCATATATACACAAACAACACATAACACAACATATCACATAACACATTACAACACAACACAACACAACATAAATAAATATAAAAATTTAGTCTCTTATTTGTATAAATTTTAAATATTATTTTTTATTAAATAACAAAATTTTAAATATGGAACTTGATCTTGAATCCTAATTTTTAAATGAGATTTATTTTTATGAAAGAATTGTGAATGTGAAAAAATGTGAGAATGTAATTTTATGAGTTTATAAAATTACAATTTTACTAAATCATACAAATTTATGAAGAATTAAGTATTTGTAACTATATGAAATCACACAAATTTAAATGTGCAATTTTTAAATGTAAAGTTGAAAACTATATATGTGTTTATAAAAATACAAATTTATGAAGAATTAATTATTTGTAATTATATGAGATCACACAAATTTCAATGTACAATTTTAAAATGTAGAATTGAAAACTATATATGTGTCTATAAAAATACAAATTTATGAAGAATTAATTATTTGTAACTATATGAGATCACACAAATTTCAATGTACAATTTAAAAATGTAAAGTTGAAAACCAATATATGTGTTTATAAAAAATACAAATTTTTATGCATATGAGATAACACAAGATAATACAAGTGTACAAATATTTTTTAACCTAATATTTATTAAATCTTCACTACTTTAAAATACAAAATACATCATATTAAGCACAATGTCATATGTGTATAATCATATATACACAAACAACACATAACACAACACAACAACACATCACATAACACATTACAATACAATACAAACAACACATCACATAATACAACACAACATAAATAAATATAAAAATTTAGTCTCTTATTTGTATAAATTTTTAATATTATTTTTTATTAGATAACAAAATTTTAAATATAGAAGTTAATCTTGAATCAGAATTTTTAAATGTAGTTTATTTTTATGAAAGAATTGTGAATGTGAAAAAATGTGAAATTGCAATTTTATTTTTTTATCATATAGGTATATCAAGTGAAAAGAATTGTGCAATATAATTTTGAGTTCATTTCAACTAAATTATTTGTTTTCTTATATAGAGGTATCTAGTGAAAGAATTGTAAATGTGAAACAAAATTAGAAATAATATAATTTTATGAGTTCAATTTTTATTAAATCATTTGAAGTTATTATATGTAAATTTCACAATGTGAATGTGAAAAAAAATGTGAGTATGCTCCATGAAATTTGAATCTTTTTTCCCTTTCAAAAAATCATAAAAAAAACATATTTTATTTAACAATTTTTTTATAAATTATAAATAAAACAAAAAATTGAAAAAAACACTCCAAGAAAGAAAGACTCCTCCAAGATAGCTTTGGCCATGCTATCTTTGAAGGTTGTGAGAAGGGTCTAGCCCCTCTCAAAACAAAAAATCTGATTATGTATTAAAGTATAGTTTGTGAGAGTACATCAAAAATCATAATGCAATTTATGGTTACATCTAATATATGATTATTTGATAGAGTTTGAGCCTTTGTGAAGCACTTCCCATCTTGCTGCTGTGCAAGCTCTTCTTGTATTGATCTCTGTTTCGTACCATCAGAAAATTGAAGTTTTAGTAATGCTTCTATTTTAAAATAATAAATAACAAAAACAATAAAAAATAGCTTTTCAGTCCCATTTAAAATAAGAGGGAAAAAAAATCCCACAAAATTGGGAGAAAATTTGATCTACCTTCTCATATATTACTTTCTTTCACAACACTCTGCTTAACAAACTTGAAAAAAAAAAAAACAATTAGTTGAATATTTGAAAGAGTAGCTTCGGCTTAAATCATGTAGACAGACATTTGTCTACGAGTTTAGAATATCATATTTTAATTAAATTTATATCTTAAAATATTTAACATATATAATATAAAATAATTTAAATTTTATAAAATTACATAATTAATAATATTATATACTATATTATATATATATATATATTATATATATAAATATGTTTTTTTCTTTTAATTTCATAATATTTTTTGAAAAATATTTACTCTCATTTAAATACCAAAAGAGAGATTAATTCATTATCAAAGTCAAATGTGTGAATTTTATAAAATTGTTTTTACAATAACATTCTATAAATTTAGGCTTTGTGATCATAATGAATTAAGAAATGTCTTTATGTATAAATTGCATAAGAGAGTTAGTAAATTAAAATCATAATTTAAATATTATTTTTCAAACTAGTTAGACAAAACATCACTCATAAGTAAAAACTAGTGTTCCCATATAAAGTACTAAGACATCTTGACAACGATGCATAGGAAATTTAGGCATAACCTATTCAAAAATGAAGAGCCAAGCACCATGCGACACTATTAATCTAATATGATAACTAGAGATAGGGAATTGGAGTTGCATTAAGGTCTATCCCCGGCTGGAGCATTGATAACAACTGGAATTTGAGGCTACGAATCTAATCTGGAGTTGGAATACGACACCACAGAGCGCTCCACCTGTGTAAATCTAGGTAGGCATGATATCATCACATTGTATCTAATGTCTTAGGGTATGCATTTAATCTCCTCTTGTCGTGCAAATAACTTATAGTTGTCAACTTGCTTGTCATGAATGACCATGTGAAGCAAGATTTCTAGTGGATGATGCACAACCACTGAGTGAAGAAAATGAAGCCTCCTTTTGTAAAAGTTTTTAGGATATGGAGTCCACTTGAAAGTGTTGCAGTTGATTTTAGAATCAGAAAAATATCTTTGATCCACAAATTCTTTAGCTTCCACTCAAAAATCTCCTTCCTCACTTTAGGGAGGACAAAATCGAAATGATAAGCCATGGAGTGTCATCCAAAGAGATGGCGACGCCGAGAGGAGAATGCACCTGTGAATCCACCCCGGCAACTCTGTAGACATTGTTTGGGAGCCATGAGATAGTAGGGAGAAAGTGTATAAAAATGTGTAGGTTGGTCGACTAGAAGACAACGATGATGGACAAGCAATATTACGGGAGTGTGGAGACTAAAGGAAATGAGTCTATCATCAACCATAGACACGAAGAGCGACCCAAAATGAATTACTAGGTAGGTTGTCTTTTCAACCTGAATTTGCAAAAGAGAATGACGGATTGTAACTAGGAAACACAAATTTGTGAAGACCCGACCCATAATACTATTAAACCATATTGAAAAATGTGCCTGAATACAAGACACTGCATACCAGTACAGGGCAACTAAATGATATTCTCATAGAGTCAACAATTTGGGTGGATGCAATGTGTAACAAAGTGACCATCTCAAAGGAGACACTTGTCGCTGTGTTATGGAGAACCAAAACAAAGAGCATGGGCACCTGCAATAACTAAATAGAATGCCAAGGCGAAACGATAAATAATAGCCAGTGAATTGTCAACAAAGAAATGAAGCGTAAAGGTTGGAAATACATAGACACACCTTCGCATAAGTCGGTGAGCACCAATGTTGGTAACCAATATTTGAAGGAGAGTGAGAAATCATATGTGTTCTTGCTAAGAACACTGGAAATCCGCCACCCTAGGATGAGGTCCATATGTTTATAAAGGAAGACGAACAAGAGAGGATTAAACAGGCATGAGAGAAGGCGTGATCGAGCGAAAACCAAAGAAGGATAAGTGTGTGTCAGGGAAAGCATGTTAACACCCACATTAAAAACCCAATTCATGTGCACTCTACCCTGAGATGAATCCATGATTAGTTGCGACGGCCTAAAACTGCAAACAAGGGGAATGTCGAAGTGAGACTCCTCTCCCACCATGTGTCCACATCTAAATTGATTTGACGATGGTGATTACATTTGAGCGTGAGGGCGATGTGGACACCACGCGATATTGAGGTCAAGATAGGTGGAGATGCTAGCACTCATCCCAAGTGCACCTTCGTTTTCACCAATGACATTTCCCACATGTTAATCATGGTAACTAGCGCGATTTGAACCCTTGGCTGCCACCCCTATTTTGGATGCTTCCTTCTGCTTATGACTGATCATGTTGTAAGCACTGTTTGATTTGATGAATGCCCTCAATGGGATCTGCATTTGACTATGATTCATCGAAGGACAAGCACTAAGAGTGGTTGCTCCAACTAGCTAATATGTTCACCACCCTATTTCCTTCTTGTCGTGTTTGGTGTGGAAGAATATAGTGAAAGGAAGGAAGCATTATTTTAATACTCATAATTATCTCATGCAGTTGCTAACTATGACTCAACTTGTCCTTCGGTTGGCAATGTAATATTTTTGTAGACATTGTATGACAATTTAAGAGTCGTCATGTACTTGTAGCAGTCTATACCCTTCTCGAATTGCAATTTTCATGCATTTCTTTAGGCCAATAAATTTTGGCATATTATTTGTTGTAACACCGCAAGAGAATGTGTATATATGCAGTGGCAAAGAATTATCATTGTGAAAGATACCTCCATAACTAGATGATCCTGGGTTCCCCTTTGATGCTCCTTCAAAGGTTAATATATTAAAACCTTCTCGAGGAGGTGTGAAAATATTGGTGCCATGATGCTTCAATCCGAACGACAAAGAGGAAAAAGAGATGAACATGGAGCAATGAAGGTCCAGGTTTTTAAAAATGTAATCCTCAGTCTCAATAATTGACTAATCATCCTTTGTAAAAGAGGTTGTAACAATCGTTTCTCGTATGTTTCTGATAATTAGCTCTTGTAAACTAGCAACATCACTCTTTTTTGTATCAAACACACTAAAATTTTGTTCTTTCCACAGATTCTATAAGAAAAATCCACAGGCGAATTGCTAGGCTTGTAAGGCAATTAGATTCTTAAAACTCTTTTAAAAGCATTGATTTAATAGATTTGTAACCGTTTCGGACTAAGACAGGGGGCATCGAAAGATTTTTTGGCTAATGTCCCAAGTGCCATGCTCAAAGGTGCAAGTCATAAAAATGTGTTGTGTTGTCTCTTCTACTTGAGAGCATAAGGAGCAAGCAGATAGTCCCTCATAGCCTTTTCTTTGTAAGCTTTCCCATGTAAAGGTGAGTCCTTGTGCAAGCAACCAAAGAAAAGTAGCGAGTTTTGGCCAACATTTGTTGTCTCACTGTTTCTTCCAAAAAATTGCATTGTGGTGTGTATGAAGACTTGCTAGTATGCCATATGCTTCTTTCAAAGAAAATGTGTCTAATCATTGATGTCCTCATAATAAAATATATTGATGCTAAGAGACTCTAATATGCCTATTGTCTAGTAATTCTTTAAATTCCTTCTAGGGATAGTTGTCATAATTGTGTGGAAAGTCATCTCTATCCTTCCACACCCTCCATTCTTGATTCTCCTTGAGAAGTTCCCAAAAATCTACCAACCTATGAGCTACCAGGATTTTGGAGAGGGTTTGTATGGGTTGAAACTTTTGAGACTCTTCTAAAGACGAGAGTTGTTGCCAAGAATCCTCTCAGAAGGCCCCAGTTGTGCCATCTTTGATGTCCCAAAAAGCATGGTGGTTAATGAGATATTTACCTTCAATATCCCAGTTCCAGATAGTGGACCCTTTGATGGATCCATCAAAAGGGAATCTCTCCTCTTGGGAAATAAGGGGCAAGTATTTCCTTTGCCAAATTTACTTCAAATTTGTGGCCCTCCTTGAACCCAAAGCCACCATAATTTCATATGATTGCTGATTTGGGGTAGCATAAGATGTGCTCTAAGCCTCAAATTTTGTGAGGAGGCATGGGCATAGGTATTCCAAAGAACCCAGAAAGTGTTTTCGGAAATTCCAGCCATAAGTGATTTCTTTAAAATAATTAATATTTTTAATAGGTTTCCTAAGTCTAAACTTAAGAAAATTAAAATATTAATGGGTATTAATCTAATCAAGGGTGAAAATTCTAGAAAAAGACATGGATCA
>APFE030541239.1:0-18458 GCA_000404065.3 Pinus taeda | reverse complement strand
TTTGGCATTTCATCTTCTAGGGTTAGGTTTTGGAATGTTAAGGGTTTTCCATTATTTCTCAACAATAAATAGGCCTTCGAGCCTCATTATAAGACAGTTCAGAGGCATGTAGCCACCACATCTCTTCATAGAGATAAGCTACCATCGCCTTAGCTGGTTTATTTCCATTACTGCTTGTAAGCATATTTCAGTATTTTACATTAATGAAATGAAGTATTATTACCGCTGCATATCTATGTTTATGGTTATCTCTGTAATTTGTTGCGTTCCTGTTTAAGTCCGGATCAACGCTTCTTCATTTCTTGCTTCCTGGACTAGTCAACATTTTTTCTTGCTTCTTAGTTAGCAATCTCATACTCCTTATGTAAGCATGTCCTTTTCTTGACCTTTCATTGCATTGTAGTACATGCCTTTGAGCATGTCATTGGTGAAAGAGATTATTTCCTACTTGATCATGTTATAGAACTATTCCCATGATTCAATAATATACAAATGATAACATGACTAAACTTTGATGCATACATACTTCATCTTGATTCTTCTTGGAGCATCTTAGCTTCATTTGGTTGTCCTTGGGGTGACCCTTCTTGCTTCATCTTAGCATGCCTACATATCATCCTTTTCTTGAATCTCATGAATGGGATTCCCAATGAGACATTTTCTTTAGTTCATATACCTTCTTTTGAAGATTCCATCATAGGATCTTAAAGACCCTTTCCTTGCAAATGTTTCTTTTCGATGATGGAGGTCTTCTAAGATTCTTAATCATGATCAATTTTCTTTCATCGTAGATGAGGTCCTATACTAGGTATGCTCCTTCTACATGAATATCTTGAGCTATATCTACCATACTCCTATATTCTAGAAGATATTTCTAACCATGCATTTTGTTCTCATTATAAATGCTACTTCTACATGAGTATCTAGAACTTTATGTACTTCATGCTTCTAGATTCTAGAAGATGTTTCTAGCCATGCAATTTTTATTTTATTCCTGCATGCTCCTATCCTACTCAAAACCTTGAAACAAGACTTTAAGTAAAGAGTTTGGCTTAGTCATAGTAGAGATTCAAAGGATCTTCCTTCTTTTGCATCTTGTCTTCTTCTTTCACCTCTTGAGTCATGTGAGCTTCTTCCCTCTTTCTTTTGTTGTTGTTGTCCTTCTTAAGGTTAAGACAATTCCTTTTGTAGTGTCTATATTCTTGGCATCCATAGTATTGGATTTTGGTCATGTCTTTGTTGTTTGTTCTTCGTGGACCAAATTTGCCAAATTTTCCATTTCTCTTGGTTGTGGTAGCAAATGCTTGCTCCTTTGATCCCACATCTTCCTTTGATTTAAGTATGGTTTCCTCTGTCTTGCATAAAGACCACATTTCACTGAGTGTGGTTGCTTCCTTCTTGGCATATATGCTTGATATGAAGTTGCCCCAATCCTCAAGTAGAACATTGTGTACTACAATTGTCATTTCTTTGTCAGACATGACTTCCCCAAACTCTTGAAGTTGATCCCTCGTCTCAGAGATCTTCATGAAGTAGGGAGCTATTCCTTCCTTTGATATCTTCATCTTGTACAATTCATTTCTTAGAGATATCACTTCTCGGGTTGTGGATATCGAGAATAGATCTACTAGCTTATCTTAAATTTCTTTTGATGTTTCAAATTTGGAGACATAAGGAATGAGAGAGTCCTTGATAGATTCTATTAGAATCCTTTGAGCTCTTGTCTCATCCTTATTGTACTTGGCTAAGGCTTGGGTTTGTTCCTTAGTAGAGATAGTGATATTCCCTTTGACATGTTCTAGAAGTTCATTCTCTTTGAGAAGTAAATCAGTCCTCTTCTTCCATGCAATAAAGTTATTGGTACCTACCAATTTATTGCTTTCCTTGCAAAAAGATATTGATGTATATTCAGAAGGGGACATGCACTTACTTGATAGGTTTTGAGATGTAGTTGACTTCTTTTCTCCTTGAAGTCTTGATGACTTGCCTTTCTTGAATCTTGATGTTCCTCAAGATGTTTTCTCCAAGTGGGCTTGCTTGATGATGAGATTTGCTTAATGACTTGTAGCTTGATGTACGTCCTACTTTGACTTGCTCTTCTTCTTGCTCTGTAGTCTTCCTTGATGATTGCTAGATGGTAGACCTTCTTGTCCTTTGATGTGATTGAGACTTCTTGGCTTGATGTTTAAGCTTTTGTAGATGCCCTTCCATGATGAGTGTTCTTGAGATGCCCTTTCCTTGGTGTGTCACCTTAGCTCTGATTCCATGTTGAAGAATCTAGGGCAATTAGGTGTAGTGTGGCTAATTTGTGAAGCACTTTCACAATTATCTTAGTTTGATCTTCTTCTTATTATTAGTGTGTGTGTTTCATCAAACTACTACCAAAAACATAAAGACAAGAACACAGATGTTGGATCTCTGCTAGGACCAAAACCTCTCTTCTCTTGACAGGAAAACCCTTTGGTAAGTTTCTCTTATTGAAGCTTCTTATTGATCAATGACAAACCCTGGACCCTTGACTAGGATATCCTCCAAGCACAGGTCAAGTCCTTCCTTTATTCTACATTATGTTCTCGGCACATTGACTTCCTCCTTCTGACACTTTGCTTCACAGCACATCATCCTCCTTCTTCAATCTTTGTCTAGAGATAGTTCTTGCTTATGTGAGCTTCTTGATGTGATATGCTTCCTCTTTACTTAGAGATTCTCCACTTATGAAGACACCCCTCCCTTGATCCAATGAGGTTCTTCTTGAGATAGGTCTGCAAACTAGTGTAACTAAACATTAGCCCTAGTTTTGCTACGTGTGGTAGGAACCCTAGAGAATTAGGGTTATTTTCCTTCGCTAGAGAGAGAGACTCTTTCGCTAGACTTGGGAGGCCTTGTAGACTTGATTTCTCACCCAAACAATGATAATTCATGAACTTTTCTCTAGTTGTTGTTATGCCGCAGATTTGCCTAACTTTTCTTTGCATGTGTGGCTGTTTCTAGCCCTAGAAACAACCCCCTACACTTCAGTCTTCTTCCTCCTTTCTTCGCTTCTCTTGCAGACCCTTAGACTTGCCTTTTACCTTCACTCTCCACGACTTCTACCTGCGTTGATTTCATAGCTTGATTGATGGACATTGAGAGGGAGTGGACAACCTCTATATATAGAGGATTGTCCCTCCTTTAGGCCGACTTGAGGCCGACTTACTGTCCTTAGGCCAACTTGACTATTTCTTCATTATTTTGCTACTTGAAGGCTTTTGTTGCAAGGAGATGACTTTGAATTTGCTTGGAGGTATTCCTTTGACCTTTATATCATTTTATACATAGTGTAACATGCCCTCAAAGGGTATTACATAAATACATTTTCTCTTTGACTTCCTAGAAGCACTTGAACATGTGCTTGACCTACTTCAATGAGCAAGAAACTCATTGACAAATATTATAAAAATAATTTCTCTTTTCTTGAATAAATACAAATATCAAAGATACATTTATGAAGACCGAATCTAGTTACATTTCCTTCAATAGAGGTTGTGCCATGCCATAAATTGTTTTTTCTCGCCAAAAAGTTTACTAGGGCCACCCTTTCCCAAAAGAGGGGTAACATGATCTATGTATTGCAATGGGATACATATCACTACCTTAAGATACATGATAGCGCATCCAACAATGATAAGAATGTCATGTCATCACATTTGCCCCATTGACAACCCTAGGAAGGTGCCCTACTTAGGTGGATCATAATGCCCACACATGTACTTCATTCTCTCTCATGTACCACATTTGGGAGGTTCGTGAGGTATTTGAGCATGTGGTTATAGGTTGATATCGTCTTAGACTAGGTGGTAAAAAACTAAGTCACTATGTTTGCTAGATTTCAAGGGTCGAATTCAAAAATTGGTAATAGGTTGTTATAGACTTAGACTAGGTGGTAAAAATCTAAGTCAACATGTTTGCCAAATTTCAGAGATGAAATTCAAAAATAAAAATATTTGATAAGTAGGAGGATAATTTCAATAAATTTTGGCTTGTTATTCGCCTATGAACCTCATTCCTCTTTGATAATTAATCTCAAGTGTTTATAAAAGGTTTTCAAATGAAATTCCATGGAATGTGCTCTATGTTCAAATTTGAGGTCTCTGCATTTTCACATGTAGCGGTGAAATGTGCTCTTAGTTTTCATATGCAATGATCCAATATAGATACAACATACCTTCCACCTATAGTAAAGATACAACTATGTAATGTGACCTCCATCCAAATGCCACCTATCTATTGTGTGGAAGTCGTGTATTTAGCATATGGATGTGCCCTCTATATATTATGAGCGTAGTCTAAAGAACCCACAAATTAGCCTAGAAAATAATGGAAATTGTGTCAAGATTATGACAAAATTCGGCAATTTTTTTTTAAATCTAGGTTATAGTTGTTAAACTTCATGATTTTGGGTGCCCCAAGGGTTCTTGATGGTGCTGAATCAATTTCCAACATCAAAAAAACAATTCAAATGCTCCAACATTCTTACCAGATTCCAATAAGAAATCCATTGTCCAGACAAATTTATGGTCTCGGTAGACAACACCTATATTATGTGGTTGTAGATGTTAAAAAGGATCAGAAGTCTACCATTTCATACTTTTCAGTGAACTTGTTATATATATATATATAACACTAACCTAAATGGTTTTATTTATAAATAAATAGAAATTTCATTATAGTAATAATACATTAATTTAAAGATAAGTGTAAACTAGATAATTTAATGATAAATTCATTAAACCTTACATTTTTAGATTGTTTAATCGAAGGCTTAGTTGCAAAATATTGTTTATATTAAATCTCATTTATACTAACCCCTTTATTTCAATGCTTTTTTTTTCTAGAGTTTGAATAAGTAAACCGATTAGCCTAGCTTAATTTGTGGGTTGAGATCTCAAATCTTTCCGGTAATGTTAATTGATCTATAATCTGTTTAGAGACATAAAACTATAATCTGTCTAGACTCACATCCCTTTACAAGCTTCTTGGGTTAATGCTGGAAACATATTGCCTAATGCCATTTAAACTTGCCTTTTTTTCATGAACCAGGGTTATATAATTTTATTGCAATGGTTCACCTTCATAATTCTAGATTCAAATTAACCTATTCCCTATTAAATACAATATCTTGATCATTGTGTGAAACAATTTGGTTCTTGGCTTATAATTGGTCATTTACTTCTCTATTTACTATTGGCTGATCTCCCTGCACCTCACTCAAAAATATCAATACATCATCTATTAAGTTAGCGAACATGTTCTTACTCCTCCTTGTGTCATGCATTTCATGTGTTAGACCCAACATGTGTCATTGACACAAGTTCTACCGGTGTCCCAAAATTCGAACACATGTTCAGTTTAAAAGTGGCGGACTTCTTAAAATCAGTTTTTTCTCTCAATCTCATGAAATTTAATGACATGTTTGGAGTTCCTAAAGGTTTTAGAGTGCAGCTTAGAGTGATTAAGTAGTGTTTAATGACATGTTTGGAGTTTTTAAAGGTTTTAGAGTGCAACTCAAAGTGATTAAGTAGTGTTATAAGGGAATTCAAGTACTTTCAAACATTGGGAAGTGGATCTGTTTAGGCCTTATTAATGCAATGTAATTAATAATAATGTTAAAGACATTCTCCTTTATCATTCAGTTTCATCATTTTACTTAAGTTTTAACATTACCATTAATAGTTTTAAGATGTTTGAGTGTTTCCAACTTCAATAGATTTCATATAAAGAAAGTAGGATTTTATATTCCACTTAAAATCCAATTGACTTAATGGCTTTTAAGATTTCAAGATTTGGGGGATCACACTGTTTCCATTTGATTGTGTCATCTATGAGAATATGAAACTAACATTTAATCAATAACATCAAACCCTCTATATATATTTCAATGTTGCTAGCAGTGATGGTTGAACTCCTCTATTATGACCATAGTAAAAATGCACCATCACTCAAACAAAATCTCGATTTTACATGTTAAGCTTTGTCTATCTTATTGAGCCGAGAGGCTCATTCTACAACGCAGTTTGAGAGAGGTGTAATTCCATCCGTGCTCAATCTTAAGTTGACACATGTCCCTTTAAAAAAAATCTTCAAATAGAAAAAAAAATGTCGGCTATAATAAAAAAACAAAAATGAAGATACATGTTTTACTCTCACTCTCAACCATAAATATTTCCATATGAAATATCATAATCTTATATCAACTTTACAGATAAGTAAAATAATTAAAAGAAAGTTGTATAAAAAATATTCCAATACGTGACTTAAGTAAATTTTTTAAAGATATTTAAATACACCACCACTTAAATAAAAAAATTTAAATATGCATGTTGACTAATTTATTTCAATCTCAAAATCATGCATATGTATATTGAGAGAATGTAAATGAAAAATTATTTCAGGGTTGATCATAAAAAAATATTTCAATGAGAAAGTAGTTAAAAGTAAAAAATTTCAACTAGAAGGAGATATGTTATTCATTTATTTTTTATTATCAAATTAATGTGACATTTAAAAAATATCATCAATGATAAAATTCAATGAAAATCATAAATAAAAATGTTATTATGGGGTTAATTAATATTGAATTATACTTAAAAATATTCTAATAACGAAAATCATTTTTGTGTGGACAACATAGTTCATAAATAAAAAAATAAATATTTAAATGTGTATATATTATGTATAATTAAAGAAAACTATATATGCGATTGAAGAAAATGATTTTTTATTGTTAAAACATTTTAAGTAATTTCACTATTTTACATTGCAACTATTTTTTATGTATAGATTTTAAGTGATTTTGTTTGAAATAAAAAAAGGATGTGTTTGAATTGCAATTTTAAGATATGTAGTGTATACAATCCAAGTTTCCAAGTAAATTTTGAAGACATTGAATCTATTTTATAAATTCAAAAGTACAATTTAAACAATGAAAAAATTATATATATATTATATATATATATAATATAATATTAAATATATATATTATATATATCTGGTCAGCTTCTGGATGCACCTCAAGGGATTTGATCCCTCTTGGCTCTTGCTAGATCCGCAGTTAAGATGGATCTATACTGACTTTAGTTCTTAGAGGGTGATGTTAATGATGAGGACCCTGACATAGACAATGATTTTGACAATATGTAGTATTAATTATTTGTTGTAGCATTATTTGTTTTGGACTCTAGAAGCCATTTAGAGCCTCTTTGTTGATGTATTTTTGGTTCAAAGATGGATTGCGTGTGCACACACACACACACACATATATATTAGCCCAAAGGGATAGCTCAAGTGGTCGAGTTTTCATTGCTAAGTACCTTGCCAATTGGGAGGTCACAGGGTCGAATCTCCTCAACGTCCTTGGGGTTAGACCCGACCAGATAAGTCGACGGATAGATCTCTTCGGGTGGATCTGTCTAGATTATTACCCATGGATGTAGCAGCCACTCAGTGACTCTGAACCACAGTTGAATATATATATCTTGATTATAGATCTACTCAGCTTCTGGAGGGATCAAATGTATCGTGCGCAAACATTTTATTCAAAATTTTTACTCCAAAAGAGGTTTGCACCTCAAGGGATTTGATTCCTCTCGGCTCTTGCTAGATCTGTGGTTAAGATGGATCTATACTGGTTTTCATTCTTAGAGGGTGATATTGATGATGAGAATCCTAACATAAGCAATGATTTTGACAATATGTAATATTAGTTATTTGTTGTAGCATGATTTGTTTTGGACTCTAGAGGCCATTTAGAGGCTCTTTGTTGACGTATTTTTGCTTCATAGATGGATTGCACTTATTGTTATTGTAGTTACATGCCCTATTTGTATGATTGAATTTGTATCATCATCATGTAAAATTGTAAATGTTTTAGTTTTTAAATTCTAAAAAGATATGAATCTTTTTCTGTATTTCATATTGTATGTGTGATAATTCACTAATTTTTTATATATATAAAATGTGTCCTCAGCATTTGGTTTCCAGGATTATAGTGTCTTTGTCTTTCATGTCTTGTTCCGTGTCCTGTGTCAAGTGACTTAGGTCATCTAACAGAATCATTTCAAATGATGGATCTATTTGTTGCTAAGTACCTTGCCAATTCTAAGGTCACGGGATCAAATCTCCTTGACACCCTTGGGGTTAGCCCTGACCAGATAAACCGTCGGGTAGATCCCTTCAGGTGGATCTGTCTAAATTATTACCTGTGGATGTAGTGGCCACTTAGTGACTATGAAACACGTTGAATATATATATATATATATATATATATATATATATATATATATATATATATATATGTTAATTACAGATCTAGTCGGCTTCTGGAGGGATCAAATGTATCGTGCGCAAACATTTTATTCAAGTTTTCCACTCTAAAAGAGGTTTGCACCTCAAGGGATTTGATTCCTCTCAGCTCTTGCAAGATCCATGGTTAATATGGATTTATACTGCTTTTAATTCTTAGAGGGTGATATTGATGATGAAAATCCCAACATAATCAATGATTTTGACGATACGTAGTAGTAGTTATTTGCTGTAGCATGATTTGTTTCGAACTCTAGAGGCCATTTAAAGCCTCTTTGTTGATGTATTTTTAGTTCAGAGATGGATTACTCTTATTGTTATTTTAGTTATATGCCTTATTTGTATGATTGATTTTGTATTATCATCATGTAAAATTGTAAATATTTTAGTTTTTAAATTCTAAAAAAATTTGTATATTTTTGTATTTCATTTTTGTATATGTGATAATTCACTAATTTGTTATATATGTAAAATGTGTTCTCGGCATTTGGTTTCCAGGATTGCCGTGTCTTCCGCCAAAGACTCATATATCTTTGTTTTCCATGTCCCGTCTCAAGTGACTTAGGTCATCTAACAGAACCATTTCAAATGATTGGATGTCTCCTCAACTATTACATATTTTATAACAGTGATCAATTGCCGTGTCTTCTGCCAAAGACTCGTATATCTTTGTCTTCCATGTCCCGTCTCAAGTGACTTAGGTCATCTAACAGAACCATTTCAAATGATTGGATGTCTCCTCAACTATTACATATTTTATAACAGTGATCAAGGCCTTTCTTTGGCGCTCAATGACTGGAAATAAACTTTCTTTATTTGCAGACGTTTTGACATTTTTACATACATGTAATCTTAAGCCATTCATTCGAAAAAGAGATGCAAAACAGGTTTGAATTCTTTAGCCAGCAATTAAAACAACCTACAAGTTTTTACACACATGTAAGCTTAAGCCATTCATTTGGCAAAAAGATGCTAAACAGGTTTGAATTCTTTAACTAGCAATTAAAACAATCTACACGATCTCATGTATAGGCGTTTATTTATTAACTTTTTTCACAACACTTGAGCAATGAATTGTATGGTTTGATATGAACGTTCAAATAAATATTTGTATGCCTTATGCTTCTTTGAGCAGGACAACTTGCCCCATGAGCTTGACATCTCTCCTCAAAGTGGTAGACAACAAATCTTCTGAGATAATTTCACTCCTAGGAACAAATTTTACCTCTGGATATATAATTCTTGACGTACACTACGTTACACTTAAAAGATCTTGTTTTATCTCTTGTTTAAACACCACCAAGAACTACATTGTCTTGAATGCTCTGCAGTAAAAAGATAACACTTCTCATTTTGAATAATTTGCTTCTTGGTTTGGGAAGCTTTTCATTAAGCCAGTTCTAAGCCATCACAGGGATCAAAAACCTTCTCTATATCACTGATTCTGTTCGCTTGAAATGGATTTGACGTAATTACTGCTTTCTATGTCTTTTCATAACAACTATAGCGTGACAGTTTGCAGACCTAACACTTCAACAGTTAGCATAAAGCAACAACCACAAATTGATGAGTTTCTCAAGTCATTGGGATTGGTATCATAAACACATATTTACTTTAATTAAACAAATTGCTCCCAAAGGCCCACATTTCACCATTTTATGGACTGTTACAAAGATTTAGTTACTGCAAAATGTGTGCATAGTAATTTTTTTTACTGTTTCTTTTCTTTTTTTCCATAAGAAATATCTTTATATTCCATATGAAAAATATACATGTTTTAGTTGTTGAAGAACTGCTCAAACTCATGACATAGCTCATCATGTTATTTGTGGAAAATAAAATTGTGAAAAATAAATCTAAGTGGGGAGAATAACAAATATTCCTCCCAACCGCCCAAAATAAACTCAATTGAGGTGTTTGAATAGTAGATATTTTTAACACATGAACCACATCCAATACACTTCAATATTGGTTTGTAAATGCTAGATAACCGTTGTAATATTTGATTTCAGTAGCAATATTTCCCGGTACAGTGACAAACTTACCTTTTTCCTTTCTCCTCTTTAAATTTTAAATCGTTGTTCTAATGATAAAATACAGTTCACTGGTTATGATTATAAACTTTGGGATTTTCTAAGTGCTATAATCAAGGCCACAAAATTTCCCAGGTTAATATATATATGCGTTTACATGCTGCCAAGGATAACAAACTCGTAAACATCTGATTGACATTGTAATGATATAATTCGGCAAACCTAATGCTATATATCTGATGTCCTCTCTGTCTTAAATAACGGCAGTATAATTTCTTGGTCAGTTAGTGCAAAAAAATAACCCCCCTGCTGTTCTAAACAAACTCGATATCATTAGCTTATGGATGGCATTTTGATAATGACAACATGGATTTTCAATCTGTAATGGTAAATTATTGATTCAATTGGGTTACTTGTCATTATGTAATTGCATATATGCTTGGCACTTTTATGGCATATTATGGTTCTATGGTCCATTGGACAAGATATACATTTTTAGTTCTCAAGCACAAATTTGTCATATGAATGAGCACATTGCTCTAAAATAAACACATTTAAAGCTTGTTCCATATTGATTATTTGATTTACCTGTTCACGAGTTCAAAACTTGCTTTATATACTTAAGAATGGATAATATCAAGTTCTTTCAGTAAAACCAAGTTAGAGAGATTCCCCTTCAACACTGAATGACCTGATGTAGTTTGACCTCTAGGGAATCCCCCTTAAATTAGGAAGTTTTTCCTTAGCCTTCAAGTGGGAGGCAAGGTCATTGAGGTGAGAATGAGAAGTTTGTTTGCTATGTCACCTGGTTTGGGTTCGAATTTTGTTCAACAACAATTAGGTTTAGGTTTAAATTCAGTTCGACAATAATTAGGTCCAGATCAAATTTGAAGTTATTGATAAGGTTTGGACCAGGTTTGTGTAGTGCCCCACTCTGATTGACTGACCATGATATGACATTAGCCTTGAAATAAACGTAAGGATAATACATGCTTCTTTGAGGACCTTAGGATGAAGATCCAAATATTTGACTCCTACTATGAGTGAATGTGATAATAATTGTTTCTTAGTTTGATGTCATGATGATAATAGTTGTGATTGATGTGTTTTATGACTATGTCTAATTATGTGATGGATTCATTATGTTGTCTATTTGCATTAATTCTTGTTTACAGTTATAAAGATGTTGATGATTATGTCATGATGATGATTTAACATACAAAATTATATTGGTGACTAATATTGTGAACAAATATTACTAATGTTTATTGAATATGTCAGACTACCCAAATGCACTTTTATGTGATGAGTCCGAAACCTCTGGTAACAATGCCATATCGCAACAACTTATAAGCCATCATAAGCCAATACTTCTTCTAAGTAGTATCTAAACATCAACACACTGTAACCAACCAATGTCAGAACTAGAAAGTCAAATAATAACTAATTGAAGCATATCATAACTTCTCCCAAAGTCAGTGCCACACTTTCTTCATCTTAAATAAGCATACGCCACTGTCTAGAATAAAACTCGCGCATATACGCGAATGTCCTTTATGAGATCTATGTACATAAACTAAAATGCTGAACTTTCATAGCCATAACTCCCCTTGAGCCTATATTTTATGTTCTTGTTTACTGTTACTACATCAGATGCACTATCAGTAATATACATAACATGAATATCAAATCAACATAGGAATCATCATCAAGAATACATAATGTATAGTCCCCCCTGAGATTATACATAACTGATCCTGAGGACTTGATAATCATCTCCTGCTCTTCATGAGGTCATGTACTTCTCATCACATCTGCATTCACTATGAGAAGTACTCTTTTAAGAACAAAGTATTGTAGTAGAGATCATCTTCTTTTACTCTAAGTTTGAATCCTTATTTCTACAAGAATTCAGTGCTTTAAACAAGTATAATTTGTCTGGATTTTTGTATCCTCTTGCTATGACTTTTCCAGTTTCTTCATCCATAACCTTGCATTTGGTTGATGTGTGAAAATTCCTAAGCTGAAATCCCTACTGCAGCAAACGGATGTTACTTCTCCTACTTGATTAAAACATACAAGTTATTTATTGTCTTCTACGGTAAATTTTGAAGGAAATACCTCTGCAAGCTTCACTTAATTTACATATATGCGGAAACAAAATACTGAGCAAGAAAGAACAATGCAACACATAGGACACAATTATTTTTGGACAAATAGTCCCTGGAAAAACCCAATGCGGGAAAACTGGTGTAGCAACTCTGAGGGTTTTATATTATTAAGCAATGGCTTTGAATACAATCTCTGGATGCCCTTCTGGCAATCCAGTTACAGAGACAAATACACTAGCAGAAAACTTAGTGAGATTACCTCACTTCACCTGACAAATCTTGACTAATCTAGTAGCTGACCTGACTAACCCTGGCTACAACTGCGTTACCCCTTCGTAGTAATTGCATGGTCCTGCATGGAGGTCTATGAGTCTCTGCGATAGCTCTGCACTTGGTCTCACTGCCTCCTAGAGCTCTGACGTCAACCTTCCCGGCTGATCCGGCTACTCCCCAGCAAGTTTCAAATTTCTACAGGAGGAGAGCTCTTCCTCCACGCCGACCCTTTTGGCACTGCGTCAAGCACTGCATGGGCCCTCCTAGCCATTGTCAGTCCTCCCTAGGTCTACGCTATCTCCACTGGTGTATTTATGCCTCTCTACTGAGTATTCAGGGTTCTAGAGAAGATCCTCCAACCCAACTATCCCTGCCCCTTTGCTGCAAAAGATCTCCTCAATCGATTTTTCCTCCTAAGAGCTTCTCACTTTAGAAAATCAATTTCTTGATCTCTTTTTGTGTATTTTCCAAAAGACCCTCAATCCCCTTCTTATATCTTCCTATTGGACAACCAACGGCCTAGATTAAAACATAGTCAAAGGATCAGATCGTTTTCACTTAATCCATGGCTTTTTCTAGAAGTTTCACCCCTGATTAGATTAATACCCATTAATAGTTTAATTTTCCTAAGTTTAGACTTAGGAACCCCATTAAAAATATTAATTATTTTAATAAAATCACTTTTGGGTGGAATTTCCCACAACGCTTTTTGGGTTCTTTGGAATACCTGTGCCCAACCCTCCCTGCAAAATTTGAAGCTTAGAGCACATCCGATGCTACCCCAAATCAACATGATGTAAACACAATTATATTTCCTTTATCCACCATTTGACCTACACTTAGAATATTCTGCTTTAGCCCTTAAACTAATAAAGTATCAACTGCTTCTCTATGTTTATTAATTTTGGCTCTACCTTTTCCCAGAACTTTTGTTGGAGCACTATTTCCAAGAATAACATTACCATCTTGGTTTTTCTTGAGAGACTCCATCTTACTCTTATCTCCAAACATGTGATGAGAGCATTTGTTGTCTATGTACCATTCATCTTTTTCTTCAAACAAGCAGAGAGCAAGACCACACCTTATCTGATCTTCTTTCTGCTTATTATGAGAAATGTTGGTGGATCCATCATTTTCAAGTATTTTGACATCAATATTCTTATCTGATTGCATACCATGTTGTCTGAGGCAATCCATAGATTTGTTCCTGCATTCTTTTGCTACATGCCCAAACTTGTTACAAGCATAACATCTTATATAAGCATAGGAATCATAATATATCTGTTTCATCTTCCTTTTATTGCAATCAATAACTTTGTGACCAAATATGTTACAAGTAAAACAATATCCCTTAAAGAAACCTGAGTACCTGGAAGTTGATGATCTTTCTGTGAAGCGGTTATTTGCTTGAGATCAAAACAACCTTCTTTTGCAATTGGCTGCAATGTGTCCATAATTATGACATATAAAACATTCAACATTATTGATCAGAGGAGAGAATCGATTAAAGTCTCTACCATTGGGAGCAAATGATTTCTTTTGAGAATTCATCTTCTTTGGATGTTGATCTGGTTGACTTCTAATTTATTTGACAAGAATTTTGGATTTCATAATGTTATCTTTCAATATCCTTGTACAAAGCCTATGAACTAGATTCTCCTTTTACAATTTCATGAAAACCAAGACCGGATTTAATGGAAGGAGACCTTTGACTACTAAGAATGTTATCCAAAATCTTAGTACTATCTCGAAATCTCATATGTTTATCCTTTTCTTCTAATTTAACTTTTAGAATGTTTACCTCAACCTCCATTCTTTGATATTGTTTAACTTTTTCCTATTCAAGATACTGCTTTCTCATTCCTTCTTCAACCTTTCTTCCTTCTTCCATTTGCTCCTTTAAGTTGATAATTTCTTCCTTCAGCCCATTCTCTTGTTCTTCAAATGCTTGAAGTAGTTCTTCATTTTGCTTGTTTGACTTTTCAAGATCTGCTTTTAGAGAGACAATCTCTGCTTCAAGGCCTTCACAATATTGTTTAGATTCTACTACAACATTTGCTGATTTAATATGATCCCTGTTATCATATGCCTACAACTTATCTTTAATATTAATATTCTTTTTCAAAGAAAGATCAAGTTTTCTTCCAAGACTAAGAACTTCCTCTATTCTATCTTCTTCTGAATTAGTAACATACTCATCTTTTGATGCATCGTTATTTTCTTTAGAAATAAGGTTACCTATTGGTTCTTCTGATGAACAATCTTCCTTTATTCTTCCTTCCTGGATTGCATATAGCTTATCCCATACTTCCTTTGCAGTTGCATAATGCATAATCCTATTTAATGTTGAATTAGGTATTTTATTAATGATGTCACTTAATGCCTTACTGTTCTTTTGCACTTCTTCCTCTGATGGAGGAATTTTGGTGAAGCCATGGCATACTAAATAACAAACATTACAGTTCATTATTTTAGACTTCATCTTTTCTTTCCATTTTTGATAAATATCATTGCTTAACATAGGTACCCCTTCCTTGTCCATTGTTTTTGACTTTCTTTGTTCTTCTGCTTCTAAGGCCATCATTTTTTAATCTGTTTTCACCAGTGTTGTGAAAATCGCGTTTAAATCGCGCGTTTTTCAAAAAATCGCGATTTTTTCCCTTTGGCGATTAAATCGCGCTTTTTAAGGGAAAAATCGCGGCAAAATTTTTTTTCCCGATTTTTTGAAAAAAGCGCGATTTTTTCAAAAAATCGCGCTTTTTTCGAAAAAAGCGCGATTTTTTCAGTAAAAAGCGCGGGGTCGGGCGGCAGCGGGTTTTATATGAAAAAAATAGATTTTGTTTTTGCCCATTTGGACAGCGCGCGGGTTAGGAAGAGCTCTGAGCTGGAGAGAGGGTTTGGAGGGCGATTTCGCCGATTCAAAAGGTCTACGCTCACCATTTCGAGAGGAGATCGCCATTTTCACCGTAGAAACGGTATGTAGGTTGATTTTTTTTAGTTTTCATTGTTTCAAAACAATGTTTTTCTATGTTTTTAATTTTTTTTTGTTGAAAAACTTCATATGGGCACCATTTTTTGTTTGTTTTCATTGTGTTTAAAGAATTGTTTGTATTTCTTCATTGATTTGGGATGGGTAGCTTGGTATGGCTATGGGAACCAATTTTTTGTTTTTTGTTTTCATGTTTTTTAAACATTGTTTATGTTTTTAAATTTTTTCATTGTTTTTGGCATTTGCTTGCCATTTGTTTGGGTAACTTGGGTTTGGAAGTTTGGATTCTATCATTCTAGATATTTGTAACTTGTAATTTTGTAAATGGCAAATGCTAAATTGTAATCCTAAATTCATATTTCTTAATCCTTATTAATTTTAATTTTTTCCCATAGGTTTGCAACTTCAAAGTTAAAAAACAAACATGCCAAGGAAATTGGATCCTTTCTGGGATTATGGTGAGCCTGCAACTCCGCTTGATAGACAAAAATTGAATTGCAAGTTGTGTGGAAAAGATATAAAAGGGGGGGTGTATAGGTTGAAGTTTCACCTTGCACGAATCCCTGGACATGATGTGACGCCTTATCCAAATACAAATGCTGAACTTATCCTACAAGCCACGAGAGCACTGGATGAATTAGAGCAGACTAGAGAGGCCAAAGAAGAAGTGAAAAGGAAACTAAAAAGGTCAGCTGAAGGAAGTGGTGCTGGTTCTACTGCAGCATCAGTGAATCCGATACCTGCATCATCATTTTTTGTTCCTCGAACCACACCTGGTTCACAGCCATCTATTGGTTCAATGCTAAAAAGAAACGAGAAAGAAAAAGCTGACAACTTGCTAGCAAAATTTCTCCTCTGGAGTGATATTCCTTTCAGCATCGTAAGGAATAATACTTTTTTCCAACCTGCTGTTGATGCTATTGCCAGTGTTGGCCCGGGGTACAAAATCCCTTCTTATCATGATTTCAGAGGCCGGATTCTTCAAAATCAAAAGTGTGACTGCACCCAAAGATTGGAGGATTTTAGGGCATCATGGGAAAAAACAGGATGCACTGTTATGTCCGATGGTTGGACTGACCAAAAGGGGAGAAGCCTTTTAAACTTCTTGGTTAGTTGTCCCCAGGGGACTATGTTTATGAAATCTGTTGATGCATCTGACCAAATCAAAGATGCAAAAACTTTATGTGATTTGTTGGATGCGTTTATTTTGGAGGTGGGTGAAGAGCATGTTGTCCAAGTCATCACGGACAATGTTGCAAATTATGTTGCTGCTGGTAGGATGCTTATGGACAGGCATCCTACTTTATTTTGGACACTTTGTGCTGCCCATTGTATTGATTTGATGTTAGAGGACATAGGGAAAATTCCTTTTGTCAAAGATATTGTTGACTCATCAAGAAGTATTACAAAATTTATATATAATCATACATCTGTGCTTAGCTTGATGAGAAGATTCACCAACAACAAAGAGTTGGTGCGCCCCGCCATTACACAGTTTGCCACCAGTTTCATATCTCTTCAATCCCTCTTGAATTCTATGTGGGATGTGAAGAGAATGTTTCTTTCAGAGGACTGGCGACGTTCCACAATGAGCCGCAAACCAGAAGGAGAGGTCGTATGCAGACTAGTTTCATACCAGGAAGACTTTTGGGCGGGAGTGCAGGAGGTGTGTGCCGTTACTGAACCTTTGGTAAAGGTTCTTCGGTTGGTTGATGGTGATAAGCCCGCAATGGGCTATTTGTATGAAGCCATGGACAGGGCCAAAGAAGCCATTCGGGCCTACTATGATGACAAGGGAGATGATGGGTTTCAGAAACAACTCCTTCTATGGGGAGTGATTGATGAGCGATGGAACAACACACTCCATCGTCCCATTCATGCTGCAGGGCTTTTCCTGAACCCTGGATTTTCTTATGCATGTGGATTTGATTTTGATGCTGAGGTCATGGATGGATTCTTATTGTGTGTTCAGAAAATGGTGCGATCTCCAGAGGAACGTACAGAGATCTCTAAACAAATTGAGTTGTATAGGATGGCAGGTGGCACATTTGGCTATGACATGGCTGTCAATGATAGGCTGATTAAAATGCCAGGTATTTTTTTGTTTGTAACTTTGTTTCAACTTTCAAATTTCATTGTCTCCTCAAATTCCATTTTTTTCTTATGTTTATTTAAAATTTTATTTGTAATTTTGTTGTAGATGCCTGGTGGCAAATGTATGGAAAAAGGGTACCCCTTTTGCAAAAGTTGGCCATTCGCATCCTCAGCCAAACATGTAGCTCCTCAGGATGTGAGCGCAACTGGAGTGTATTTGAAAAAATACACAATAAGAAGCGCAACAGGTTAACACTTAAACATTTAAAATATTGCAAATTTCGAAATAAATTTTTGAATTCATTAAAGTTTAAACAATATTTTTTATTATTAATTATTAATTATTATTTCATGATCTTTGTACAGGTTGGAGACCCAGAGACTTAATGACATGGTGTATGTCTACTACAATCTTCGATTGTGGGTGAGGCAACTGGAGAAGACAGCTGATGTGGATGCCATCTCATTGGATGGGATTGACACCACTGCTGCATGGAGGGTCGAGGACGAGAGGCATCTCATGGAGTCTGCTGAAGATTGGTTAGGGCAGGATGTTGTGGAGGGGGAGGAGGAGGAGGAGCAGGTGGAGGAGGAGGAGGAGGAACAGGAGGAGGAGGT
>APFE030541236.1:0-12657 GCA_000404065.3 Pinus taeda | reverse complement strand
TGCTAGATTTGGAAATGTGGAAATATGACAAGTCTCCGTTGCTGAGTAAAAATGGTGTTGCTGGTTCCCTACATTCTGGAAACTCAGCAATGTGAATCGCTGTAGTTCTAGGAAAGCATAAAAACAACCTTTCCATGATTCACATTACAAGAGCACATAGAACTTGTACTCTTCATTCAGATTCATTGTCAATGCCTGTTCCTTCTGCAAATGAAATAAATATATCATGACATTTATTGATGACTACACCAGAATGTGTTGGGTTTATTTATTGAAGAACAAATCTGATGCTTTCCTAACATTCAAGAATTTCATAAATGGATTGAAAATGATGCACAATCTCATATTGGGTCTATTCGCACTGATAATGGAAAAGAATATACATCAAATGAATTTGAAAACTATCTTCGCCAACATGGTATCAAACATCAAACAATTGTGCCTTATAATCCCCAACAGAATGGTGTAGCTGAAAGAATGAATAGAACAATCTTGAATATGGTACGATCTATGCTTTTCTTCAAAAATGTAAAGATAATGTTTTGGGTTGATGTTGTTCTATGTGCTGCATATATAAAGAATAGATGTCCATCTAGTGCTATAAGAAACAAGACTCCTTATTAATTGTGGTATGGACATGTTCCTTCGGTCAAACATCTCAGGATTTTTGGTTCCACCTGTTATGCTTTGATACCAAAGGTACATAGAAACAAACTTGGCGCTAGAAGTCGTAAGTGTATTTTCTTGGGGTATTCAAATACCTCCAAAGCATACTGCCTCTATGATGAAGTAAATAAAAAGTTTGTTGTATCTAGAGATGTAATTTTTCTTGAATCATCCAAATCTGACAATGTTGTTGAGCGGCAACTTGATCGCTTGGATAGATTCGCAAAAACGAAATAATTCAAGAATTTGATAATCAGATTCCACATCTTGAAGGGGGGATTCCTATTCTAGATCAACATGTGGAATCTTCTTCTGAAGAACACTCTCCCCCGAATGAAACTCCAACAACGGATGATGTTTTAAGTGATGTAATTGATAGAATTGGGAGAATCAATCTTGATTCAGTCCCAACTCAATCAACAGAGCAGCCTGGACCATCTCAGAAAGGTCCCCCAAAGTGGTTTACGAAGACACTTGAAATTTTTCATCCTGATGAAATTGGAAAAATAGGAACCAGAAATTCAAACCGACAAAATGGAGGTGATGTAAATGACTCTAATTCACCTGTTGATATGGATGTTTCTTATGATTGTGAATTGAACTTCTCTACAGATTTTGAACCAACATCCTTTAAAGAAGCTGCTTCTTATGATGAATGGAAAGAAGCGGTGCAAAAGGAGTATGATACCCTCATAAAGAACGGCACTTGGAAGCTGGTTGATCCTCCATTTGGAACAAAACCAATTGGCTGCAAGTGGGTCTACAAGAACAAGTACAAAGCTGATGGCTCACTTGACAAGCACAAAGGTAGGGTTGTGGCAAAAGGTTTTGCATAGAAGGAAGGGGTCAATTATGAGGAAAATTTTTCCCCCACAGCAAAATGGGCCACCATCTAGACACTCTTTGCACTAGCAGCTCAGAATGGTTGGAAAGTCCATCAAATGGATGTAAAAACTGCCTTCTTGAATGGAGATTTAAAAGACAATGTTTTTATGTCCCATCCTGAAGGATTTGTTGTGAAAGGACATGAACATAAAGTATGAAAACTTGTGAAGTCCTTGTATGGCCTCAAACAAGCACCACGAGCCTGGTATGAAAAACTAGTTGAGCATCTTCTGAAACTCAACTTCAATCATTTTGATCTTGATGATGCAACTTTATTTGTCAAGAAAGTTGGCAAAACAGTTGTATATATTGTGGTATATGTAGATGATCTTTTAATGACAGGGAACAATGAAAGCTACATTGCATCCATAAAGAAGGAATTGTGGAAAAGTTTTGAAATGACTAATTTGGGCTATGTTCATTACTATCTTGGCATTGAAGTAACCCAACATCCAAAGTCCATATTTCTTTCTCAAAAGAAATACATTGGAGATTTGTTGAACAGTTTTGGCATGACAGAGTGCAATCCTCTTACTACTCCAATGGGACAAAACTTAAAGCTCACATCTATTGAAGGAAAGGAATTTGAGGATGCAACAAAGTATAGACAGCTTGTAGGAAGTCTCATCTACCTCATTACTACCAGACCAGACATTTCATTTGCTGTTGGAATCCTCTCCAGGTTCATGCAAAAGCCTTGTGAGGGACATTGGTCTGCTGCAAAAAGAGTTCTAAGGTACTTGAAGGGAACTCAAGACCTTGGAATCAAGTATACACAGGTGGACGACTTCAGCTTGATTGGATACTCTGATTCAAACTTCGATGGAGATAAAGAAACTGGAGTATCTACTTCAGGATATGCTATGAGTCTTGGATCAGGAGCTGTCTCTTGGAGATCACACAAACAATCAGTTCCATTAGATTCCACAATAGAAGCAGAATACGTGGCAGCAGCTGAAGCAATGAAAGAAATTGTGTGGCTCAGAAAAATTCTTGAAGATTTGCAGGTGAAACAAGTACAATCAACTCCACTCATGATTGACAACACCTCTGCAATAAAGTTGGCCAAGAACCCAAAGTTCCATGATCGTACAAAGCATATAAACACTAAATATCATTTGATCTGACATCATGTTGAGGCCAAAACAATCCATCTCCACCATTGTTCCACAAATGAGCAAATTGCAGACATCTTCACCAAAGCGCTTGGAAGAGAAAAGCTTGAAAGATTCATAACGATGCTTGGACTCACCAACATCCCTTCAGATTAAGGGGGGGAATGTTGACACCTAATCCTCACGATTGGGTGAATTTATGTAAATAGTTAAATTAGGAATGTGAATAGTCATTAAAAGATGAACTGAGCAGTCACACCCTTTTGTATATAACAATAGCCTACCTAATGAAATGAATCGAATCAGTTTACTGCCTATTGGAGAGTTACTTCCTGGCCTGCCAAACATAAAGAAATGCTTAATCAGAAATAACATCTACCTAGAAAACTCCGCGAGAACAACGCCAAAAAGTGTTGAGCCCTGGTATTGCACCAAGAGTGCTACAACTCCTAGAGGCTCCTCAACTCTATTTATCAACTCGGGGTTCGTACAAACTTCGAGGTGACAATGTTGTATACATAGTAGATGGAATTATACTCATGCCACCCTCAATTAGGGGGAATTAACTACTAAAAGTGCAATTCAAAATCCAGGCCTAGTGTAGAAAACTTAAATGCTTCTCAAATCCAACTTGTAGAAGCTACCCACTTGTACATGCTACTAAATCAATTCATGAAGAAAACACAAGAGTTATGCTACCTACAGAAAGGAAACTACACTAATTTCAATAAATCATCTATCTATCAAAGTCACTTGAAAATAGAAGATTATTCTATGAACTCACAACTCAATATTTTAGGCATCATTTATCTAATTCACCTTTATAGATTACGTGATGTCTTAATTTCCAAATCTGTGATGAAGAAGCTAATGTTATTTTCTCTTGCAATGAAGGAAAAGGAATGGAGGGAATGGCCTAGATGGTACCTTTGATCATGGAGTCCAAGTCGGGAGGTCAACCTACTCCTAAACTAAGCTAAACTGACATTACAGGTCAAAACAAGGGAAAAACAAGCTACCGTGGGCGTGCTATAGGAAGCTACTACATGATTCTTGTATTGATACAAGAAGTCTTGAAATGCTAAAAGAAGTTTTCCAAGAGGGTTTGAAGGGAAAGGATGATGGGATAAAGTGATGGAAAGATGGTTGAAGGTTTTGGGGTATGGATGGAAGGTGACCAACACCCCTAACCAAGCTCAACACTTCAGGAGGGCCATCTTTGTGCTAAGAGGGTTTCTCATGGTGAACAAAAAAACAGAGATCAAGACAATGGTTGAGAGTTGTCAAAAGAGAGTGGAGAATCCCTAGATGGAGATGGTGAAAATATCCCTTTCCTGTAGGTCCAAGAGTCTTGCAACATTACATGCACCTGTTCTTCTTTTCATTTGCAAAATATTATAACCAATGGTGGAAAAGTTGAGTTGAATTTGAAGACTAGCTAACTGATGCTAAAAACCCTTATCTATGCAATGGATTCACTTCTAAGCTACAATAGTCGTATGTGAAACAAAATACCTAATGTAATTCTTTTTCCAAGAAATCATAAATAATAAATCATCACATAATGTTTTTGGGCTGTGAGTGTGAATTCCCATAGTCAGGCTCCCATGAGAGAGATGAGATAGAGGCACAATCACAGATCTTTTGAGGAAGTGTTGGGCATGGGATCCCTTGCAGCATGTTTTGGGGCTCAAAGCCCAAGTTTTGGTCAATAATATTGTAAGACTCTGCGAATTGTGGCCGCAGAGCGCGAAGTCTGGGATGAGTCATAGGGCTATCTGCCCTAAAATATTGTAATTTAATGTAAATATGTGCCAGCCTACCCATGGTTTGCAGACCATGGGATAGTATAAATAGAGCAAGGCTCTAAGTGTAAAGATAGCTAAACTAAGTAATAGATAGAATAGCGAAGGCATGGTTGAGGGGTAGAGTTGGATTTGAAGTGTACTGGGTCATAGTAGTAGGTAGAGGCTCTGCAGCTGAGTGTGCAGAGGCCTAGTAGAGTCTGCAGCTGAGTGCACAGGGTGGAGTCGGGTCTGTAATTGGGATTGAAAGTTAATAAAGATAAGTTTACTCTCTGCAACTATTCTTGAATTTGTACTTTGATGTTGTGCCTTACTTTTACTCCGTTTATTTATTGCTGCAGTTGATAACTACTTGTATGGATGCTTATACATGAAAAGAATCTAAGTAATCAGCTAAGCAGAACCTAATTAAGGAATACTTGGATAAATAACATGGGTTGTGTTGCGGTTAGTACTGCGCGAAGATAGTATCATAGGGTGTGGGGTGCCCGCAGGTGCATGTAGTGCAGTAAGTGCGAAGGTTGGACCGCATACCAATCACCTCATATCAGACATCCCCAGGGTGCGAAAACTTGGTTCTAGTACCCTCCCATACTACTTCGGGTGAGACCTCAGTCCGCGCTCTGCGGACTATTGCCAAAAGGGCCAGTAGTACCAAGATTTGCTTGGCTAAATCACTTTTGAACCTGGGTCAGGCCCCATTAAGCCAACAAATGGTTCTGTTGCCAGGACCGGGATCTGCATAAGGGATGGCTGATGTCATGCCATTGGAACCCAACAAAGAAGGAAATTGAAGAGTGGTTGGACAAGAAGATTCACGAGTTCGCGACACAGGAAAACAGAACCCCGCAAGTATCTGAGGAAAAGTGGTTGGAGCGCTATGTGTATATGAAAATCCACGAGATTTTATTTGCATCCTTTCCTTCTGAGCTATATGAGTGGATCGCAAGGTTAGCCAATAGCCAGGGAAGGTGTAGGCTCGACCAACTAATAGTGTGGACTCCAGAATTAGTGCATAGACTAAAAGCATCAGAAGATAAGATCACGCGAGCTATGAACCATTGGCTTGACCGGATAATAGGGGGATTTATCACTGAGTTTGCAATAGACACAACCGTGAGCTAAAGCAAGGCAGAGAGATGCTTTCTCAAAGGACTGCGAGGTAAGTATATCAAGTCTTTGAATACTTGGATTAAGATGCTATTGTGTAAAAAAAGGGTCATGTGAATACATTAATGTTTGGGACTACATGGAGCAGAAATATCTACAAAAGTAGTGAAGAAATAGAAAAAAGTCCCTTAATTTCACCCTCATGAGAGAGTGAGGAAGAGTTCGCTAAAGGCTCTCTGAGAAGCACGGTCAGTTTGACAAGGCAGCGCATTCCGCGGTTACCACCTCCACCCACACTGCCACTCACTTCACCTCCCTCACCTCCATCTCCACCACTCCACCTCCACCACCTCCATAGTTCAGTATGGTGAGTGCGATCAAACTACCAGTATTCAGAGGAGTAGGGAATGAAGATCAAGACCAATTCTGGTTCATAATAAGAGCAGTATGGGGAGCACAAGGTGTCATGGACAACAATATTAAGAAGTCTACATTGGTGAGCGCATTGCAGGATCACGCATTGACATGGTATATCAATCACTCTAACGACCACCCAAACATAGGGATATCAGAGATCCAAAATGCGCTAAACATGGAATTTAACAGGCCAAAGTCAGAAACACAATCAATCATCTGGTTTAAAGAAATCATGATGCTCCTGGGCAAGACTCTCTGGGATCTCGATCAACAGATGAAGAGTATGATCCACGAGGTCAATATGACATTGACAGATGGACAATATCGCGCATGGTTTGTAGCATCTCTGACACTGCACTTGAGGATGACACTGTCACAGCAGAAACTTAATACCCAGGCTGAAGTGTTGGAAATGGAAATGAGATTACATGAAACCCCGACACAAGACCCTGGGTTGGGAGTTCAATAAATCCATATGCAACTATAGAATCTGTGTTTGGAAATGCAAAATTTGAAGCAGGATAGGGCAGCACAGCCTGAGGCATGCAAGGAAATATGGTGCATAAAATGCAAAGGCCAGGGCCATGACAAGGATCACTGTCTAGTGTTTGCGAACTACTTGGCAGGGGGAGGACCGATGCCGCTGAGACTGGAGGCATAGGCAGGGCCAAGTGCGACACTTTCTTTATGGTGCATGATCTTCTAGATAGGAGGAAAACACATGACAAATAATTGTCATTTGTTGCAGAAGTATACCCAAACACCCCAACAATTGTTTTGTAATTTCTACAGGTCAGTAGGCCATGATGAGTGCACTTGCCACAGTTATGAGCTTATGATGGATTAGACCCCTACCTATAGGATGCAGATGGAAATGTGAGCCCTTGACCCAGATGCAGGGATGACACGTGCTGGATTTTAAGGGCGAGGTCAAGGATGAGGTGGAATGGGACCAGGAAGGGGCCACGGACAATTAATTTTTTACGATTGTGGAGGACCAGGGCACTATGCTCGTGATTGTACCAACCTGACAAGGATATCCTGTATGTATTGTGCTTAGTTTGATCATGTAACAATATACTATCCTACATTGATCATGAGGATGTGCGAAAAAGGGGTATTCCAGCCTCCTCCGACTTAGAATATACAAATGATGAGGTCTGAGCCGCGCGAAGAAGACTCGAATGTGAACATGATGCTCAGAAGTAGTACGGCCATGAGAGAAGATAAGGGGAAGCAGCCAGAGGAAATTACGTGGGTTTGCAAGGCTCCTGAAAAGGAGCCCAAGTTTGACTTAGAACGTGCAAAGGATACATTCATGGAAGCTAAGAAAAGCTTTGCGGAGGCCTCCACTTTAGGTAGTAAGGATCAACCAGAGCCAGGAATGGATCCTTCAATGCTCACTGCCTTTCTGGAGACATGCATGAAACTGTTGCACGACAATAAGGAAGTTAAAGGACTATAGGAACTTATCACCCGGTGCACAGGGTCAGGAGAACTGCACGTAGTCTGGAAATTGGGGAAGCATGCATTGTGCACTGGAAGGGAAATGAGGTTAACTGCACAGACTAGGGAGTATGAAATGGATTAGGTAATCCTAGATCTAGGTTCGGATGCAAATGTATTACCGAAGAAAACATGGGAACGCATGGCCAGGCCTGAGTTACAATGGTCCCCTGTTCAATTATGAATGGTAAACCAACAGAAGATTTTGCCCATGGGAAGGTTACAAGGGATAACAGTTGATATTGAAGGCGTGAGCACGCAGGCGGATTTTGAAGCAATAGAGATTGTCCATGATAGCAATTCCTATCCCGCATTGTTAGGAATAGACTGGGCCACCAATATGAATGGAGTCATCAACCTGGAGAAGCGCAAAATGATCTTTGAGAAGAAGTCACTACGCGCAATAGTCCCACTGGATCCAGCTGAAGGAGCGCGCTGCACTGAACCAATGCACGATGATGATAACGAGGATGATCTTGATTGTATTTACAATATAACTGCGCAAGACTAGGATTGGGTTAATCTAACTACATATGGGAGGATCTCATGGGAGCACAAAAGCTCCTGCACTTGAGATTCAGACAAAGAAGTAGAGTAATGGTAGAACCGGTTGCATGAAGTACAGACATTGAATTGCAACATGATGGTTAGATCACTGCACTGTGTGACAACGGAGGCAAGAGAACTGCCGACATATGATGGATTGATAGCAGTGGATGAATTCCTGAGCAAATTTGAAAGCGCAGTATCGGAACAGTAGCGGTTTGATGCGTTGAAGTGGTCACTGCGCGCAACACCCGCACGATGGTGGGGAACACATCAAGGAAATTTTGAGGACTGGCATGGATGTAGAAGGATGATGCACCTATGATTTGGGAAACCGCAACTACGGTTAGAAGACAAATACGATGGATGAGATGACCCATGCACGCACCTCGCGAAATGGACCAAGGTCTAAGGGAAGAACCACAACCTGAATGGGTACGCTTATTCTACCATACCCTGGATGTTATACCCATGAACTAGTATACTGAGACAAAACTCCAGCATGGTACGAGAATATGGAATGTCTTTTGTGAGGGATTTTTGCTAACATTCACATTTAAAGACCGGTGGTCAGATACTGTGGATGATGCGCTACAAGCAGTGAAAGCCGCTATCTTTAAAATACCACAATAGCCAATGGAAGTACTTCAGCTAGAATGGGCGGTACAGTTAAGTAGCGCGTTGGAGTGTTATAATGTGCAAGTGGAGGATGATGATGATGACCCCGTAAATATTAATATTCCAAAAACTGAAGGCTATCGCGAGGTTCAAAGACCATCAATTGAGGATTCCAACATCACTGTGTCGTAAAAAACAAAGCAGGTAAACATTGGCATAGAAGAAAAGTTGAAGTATGCAACACTTGGGGACTATTTGGGACAATGTTACAGTAGATAAGGTCATTTATTTACTCCACGAATACGAAGACCTGTTCCTGACCAAAATTACGGACTTAAAAGGGATCGTGGGTGATTTAGGGACGATGAAGATCACCTTGAAACCCGATGCGAAGCCAATTAAGCAGTAGCCTTAATGCTTGAATCCAAAGTATAAAGAAAAGGTCCACGACGAATTAGACAAAATGCTCACAGCCGGAATTATTGAACCAGTGGAAAAGTCCGACTGGGTGAGTCCTATGGTGGTACAAGAGAAAAAAGAGAAAGGTGAAATAAGAATATGCGTGGACCTCAGGAAGTTTAACGATGCCTGTGTTCACGATCCATTCCCGACACCATTCACAGATGCAGTATTGGAGAATGTTGGCGGTCAGGAAGCTTACTCATTCATGGATGGCTTCTCAGGGTACCATTAGATCAAGATCGCGCTGGAAGATAGGAGCAAAATAACCTTCGCAATAGAATGGGGCTACTTTCAGTACACTACTATGCCCTTTGGACTGAAGAACGCGCCAACAATATTTTTGCGCATAGTGGTGGCAACGTTCAAAGAATACATCCACAAGTTCTTGGAGGTCTATTTGGACGATTGGACTGTCTCTGGATCAGTTAAGCACCATGTAGCGAGCTTACATTTGATGTTGGATACTTGCCGCCATGATCTGAATTGGATCCTAAAACATTCTCTAAGTTTTCATGACTGTTTCAAATTATGCTAAAAGATTCAAGTCCTAGAAAAAAATAAAAGCTATCAGAAGGAATTCTCATAACAGTTGTAGTTGTGGCCAAATTGAAGCAACGAGGACCCTCGGTCGAGCATGCCAACTGTTGGTCCATGGTAATGCGCACTGGCGCAAACTAGCAAAACCGAAGGCCAAATCAAGAAACGGGGGTGGTTTCTGATACACGATTAGCGCTAATCACGTATCGTAGGGCATCCCCCTCAGTGAAGGAAGGCCCCGAAGCACCCGGACTCGAAATCGCTATAAAATTTGGAAAAGTAACACATTCGGTTCTGTAGCACTGGATTCCACAAAACGATAGGATATCGGAAGGCCTCGAGGCAGTAAGTAGTTTTGACAGAGTCCCACTCAATGCCACACATCAAGCGACACGCGTTCGGCGGATGAGAGAGAAAACTGCCCACACCGGACGGGTAAACATCATGCGACTTGTCCGCCCGATATGAATGATGACCATAGGATCTGGGGGGCCCAGATCAATGGCGGAGATGCGTCCCAATGACTGATGGATTTGACAGTTCAAAAAGCAAGATGACAGGGGATTTGAAGTTTGACGTGGATGATGAGTTAGGAAACGATTCATGATTCACTGGAGATCTTGAAGCAAACGGAATTAACAGCCATTCAAAAATGATTCAAGGAATTGAACACCCAGTTTGTTGGGAAACATGTGGCCACCTCCCTGTGAGGCGTTACCCAGTCATGATGACATAGAGCAGAGGAATTCGAACAGATAGAGGTAAGGAAACTAGAAGGCTGGGAAGCATAAATGAATAGTTAAAAGAACAGACTGGCTTTAAAGCCGTGAATTGACAAAAGTAGAAAAAGAAAACAAAAAGAGGCAAACAAGAGTTAGCTAGACGCAGGAAGATACTAGCATAGAATAGAGAGTAGAAGTCGGGCAGACCTGAAGGAAGCATCGAGCCAGACAGAGCTAGAGAGAGTCAGAGAGTCTGTGTACTCCATTGAAGGCTTGAGAGGTTCAAGCAAACTCCTCAACATAGGCCTGTCATACTACTGTGACCCTTAGAGGTCGAATTTCAGTAAGGAGAGCCTGTGCACTCGATTCCTACTGACTTCGTTCTATTTAGTGAGTCTCGAATCGAGCTCACTATTGTAAAAAATCTACTTGAAAACATAATAGAGAGGCCACCACTGAAAGGCTGGACCAAGAGACGTAGCCCAGGAGCATTGGGTGAACTCCTTATTAAACTTGTTTTGCTTACATGTTTGACTGTTATGTTTTCTCTGATTGCCTCAGTGTATATGTATTCTATCAATCTTATCGATCCATTGCATAAGTAACATAGGCACATCCATGCACATGATTCTGTAATACCTTTAATTCTTTGTCTTGGATAAATTCCAGAACACGCCGTCACAAGATTGCACTGAACCTTAAAAAGTGTACCTTCCTCGTTCCCTTCGGAAACCTACTAGGCCATGTGGTCTAGAAACAAGGCCTGATGTGTTGAAAATAATACTGAGAGGGGGGGTGAATCAGTATTATCTAGTTCTTTTAACAAATATTCCTTATGTACACTTTGAATTATTTTTGCATATCCGTACCATAAAAGAATGAGCATGAACAAGAAAAATAGATAGTCACATCAAAGAACACCAGATATAAGGTGGAAACCCAATCTGGGTGAAAACCACCTGCTGCAATATGTCTCTATCTTCTTTCAAATTAGAAACTCCTTTTACAATGCTCTTGTACTGGTGCAGTCCTTTGCCAGTACGCAGGGTGCAACCTGCAGAGAGCTACAACTCTCTCTCGTTTTCCAGTCTCTCCTGGAAGGGAGCTACAACCCCCTACTTCTTTTCTTACAAGGACCACTTTTCATAAACATCAAATGATCATCAAGTACATGTAGATTTCATAGTTAACTGCAGTAACCAGATCAACAAAGCAAAAACTAAACCCAGAACACCTTATCAACAGAAATATTTAGTCAACAGAAAGTCATGAGACAGATACGCAATTTTCCTTCCTCTGGCCTACGTCGTTACGCACTTCACCTTCTGCTTCCCTGCGTATACTCAGAGAGTTCCTTCTGTTGTGCTGCGTGCCCACACACTACTTCTTCTACCGCGCTGCGTACAGTATGCACCTAGATACACTATCGCGCCACGTACTTCCACTGTAGTCACGCAGTCAGAAAGACTATGGCGCCGCGTACTTTTACTGTGCGTACGCACTTGAACCACTGTTGCGCTGCGCACCCACGCAACCCTTCTTCTTCTGCTTCGGCGTACCCACGCAGTCACCCTTCTTCTGTTCTGCGTACCCACGTAGTTACCCTTCGTCTGTTCTACGTACCAACGTAGTTCACCTATTTCTGCTCTGTGTACCCACGCAGAGGCACCGTTAAACACCTGCGTACTTCTGATTAGGGCCGAATTTGCAGATCACCAGTGTGCTTCAGTTAGTCGGATGCCCAGATCTGATTATGCGCTCGAGAGATCACCCTTCACAGATTCGCTTTCCACTTCACTTCCATATAGATCAAGCTTTTGAAACAATAACCCAATATTTCAGATCTTAAGATATTCAAATTGCAAAAAAGATACTTAGCCAAGGGATCTCCTTTGCTTTATATAGGCAAGCTCCTCCTAAAATCATGGATCAATACCACGAGCCAAAGCCATAATAACACAAATACCGTCGGCTAAATACCAAAGATAAAACATAAGAAACCCCACGTGTGATTTTCGCTGCCTTGAAGTGAGTGCACTAGGGGTACACACCTCCTGAACGGCTGACCTGCGTGTCTGGCCACAGTCCCTTCACGGTGTACCTGCAGGTACGCATCTTCTGAACTGTTCTCCTGCGTACTTCTTAATTTTCAACATAATGAGAGCCTTGCCACAGGTGTTGCCATCAAGTACAACATCTGTAACATATAGCCATACCAGAAACATAATGCCAACAATCTCCCCCTTTGGACTTGATGGCAACCTCAAA
>APFE030541234.1:189523-208007 GCA_000404065.3 Pinus taeda | reverse complement strand
AACAGTTTCTTATCTTGGTTGGCCTTACCCAACAGCCTTTTCAAATGAGCATTGTCCCAAATAAGCATAGATTCTCGATCTATGGGTGTCAAATTACCGGGTCTCCTACGAGCCTATTCCCAGTCTTCACGAATCTTCCGTAGCTCATAAAGCTTGTGCTCATCCTCCAAATGTTTGTTGCACTACTCTAAATAGTTAATTATCCATTTTTCCATCTGCAATTTCGTGTGCAGCGACTCATTCTCGTTCCTTTGCTCTCGGATGATATCTTTAAGCTCTGAGCTAGGAGAATAGGCGTCAAGATCAATACTGTCAATATCTGGATCACCTGTCAATCCCTCCTCAATCATAGGATGCTTGCGCCTCTCTGACACCTGTGCTGTTGTCAGAAACAAGGCCCCCTCTAGCTGGTGTGGAGATAACACTCGCGGTGCTGATGAAGAAGGCGAGACCCCTTCCACCTGGTGTGGAGAAAGTACTCGCTGAGCTGCTGCAAATAAGGCCCTCTGGCCTCTCTAATAAGTAACCAAAGGTGAGGAGCTGACATGTCTAGTGACGGGGATGTCATGCTACTGAGATGGTCCTCCCTCCTCGTGAACAACCTCAGGATGTGGTAGGGGTGATGTTGTGAAAAGTTCACGAGAGATGAACTCCTCCCATGAGATGCCTTGCTGAGCCAACTGATGTAATACTACAAGCTGAATCAAACCATAATGGTAAAGGCTCCTATACTGATGTGCCGGGCTCTTCCTCTGCATCATGGACACCATCCTCTCAATGTTCTGATAGAAGAAAACAGGGATATTCATCATCCTTACCCACGTGAAGTGCATCAATATGCAGATATGGTACGAATATATTTGTGAAAATCTGTCCTCACAGGTAAAATAGAGCATGATGAGCCTCATCATGAGAGCATACCCACTCCTGAGAAATCTGAGTGGAAACACACCTATCAATTGTCTCATGAATGCTGGTATAACAAAAGACTCAAACTGAACACTGTCCAACACCTTGCGCTTATTCCATATCTCCCCGACATTAGGTATCCCTGTAGCCTGTGCAATCACCTCAGGTGTCAAAATAAAGTCCACCCCGGCAAGGCTGACATGTCCATCATGCAAGTGTAAAACAAATAGGCGAGCCAACTCTTTGTGGTGCTAAATCCGAGAGATCTTCTCGCAAAACTCATAGCAAGACATGTACTGAGAACATGAGACTGCCATAGGACAAGCCTGTAAATCTGCCAAAGAGGTGGGCTCCTCTCTCTTGTGATGACCACCCTTTCCACCCTTATGAGGCCTCCTCTGTACCTCAATCTCTGAAGCTGATGCTTGGTCATCACTCTACTCATAGGTTTCAGTTTCTGACATTGTTTAAGGAGCAGAGTGGCCAAAATGTATTGTTGTTTCTGCCTATAAAATGCTGATTTATATGTTGTTTCAAGGGGACAAGGAACATGAGGAGAATGTTAGGGGAGGGGCACTTCTAAAGGGAAAATGGGAATAAATATATAAAATAGGGATTTAAGGGAAAAACATTGCAAAAATCATTGCATATGCATCATGATATACATTTGTTTACATGGGCATAATGAGGGGTAGGGTTAGGGCTTGAGTTTTTATTTTATAGGGAAGAGGGGTAGGGTTTAGGTTTTCTTTACAATTTAGCAAGGGAAATTTACATGGAATATCAAGGAAAGGAAAAGGGAATGGGAAAAATGATTACAAGGGGAATACCTTTCAAACAGCATAAAACCCTCAGGCAAATCGACGATTTGATAGCTCCTTGGGTGAATTTGCAGTCCATTTCAAAAGGAGGGCGCTGACGGGTCGCACGCCTCATCCAACGGGTCGCGTGCCTCTGACGTGTCGCACCCGTTAAGAAAAAAATGCACTGTGGAAGGCACTTGATGGGTCGCGCGCCTCTGACGGGTTGCACGCCTCTGACGGGTTGCGTGCCTGGCCTGACGGGTCGCGTGCCTGTCCAGCTCCCAAATTCACTCAAACTTTCACTCAATCACTCGCCCAATCTCTCTTGCAAGAGACTTGGATGCACAATAAGGGTAAATGGAGGGAGATTGGGCTTTTATACTTGGATTTGAAATACATTTCATGCCCAAACCATTTATAATGTTTTTTCCTTTGACACTTTAAAAACTTGACTTTTTTGGTTTCCTTTGTCCTGAAATTGACTCATTTAATGCTTTTGCTCAATTCTTTTTGCAGGGATATCATTTGAGGGATCTTGGCAAGGGAGCCAAGGTTACATGCTGTCCTTGGAAGTTTTTTGAAATTTCAGCACTTTTTACAAAAATTTGAAAAATGGCCTTAGCTTTAAAAACAGAGTTTTTAAATCCAAGCTGAAAATTAACTGTACAAGATAGAAATTTGCGAAGAAACACCTTTAAAATCATCCCTCTGGCTTGCTTGAACATTTATTGACCTTCAGAGACATGACCTTGAAGACAAACTTGACCAAAACCCTAGACCTAGGAATTTGACCTCAAGACAAGACAAGACAATCTTGAAAGAGTTTAATGACTGAAATGACTTTGATCCAGCAATGCCAAGAGGGGGAAAAGACACCAGCTCCTCCATCAGGGTTATGGCATGCCTAATGGGATGCAAAAAATGACACTGATGAGACACCTACCTATGCAAATGCAAAGAGCTTTGATCACTGATGGAGGGCTACTAGACCGACTCTAACAAGTGGTACCATTCACTTGTCAACGTCAAAATTTCAGGTGGTCCCAAAAAAAATTTCACAGTAACGACAATTGCATCGGATCTGTGCATGGTACAAACCAGAGCTTAAGTTATGGCCAATGAGAAGATAGACACCCTTGAACAAAAGTTGGAGGCATTAACGAGGCAGATCCAGACCTTAAATGACACAATCACAAAGGGCAAGTCGGGGGAACAATCGGAGGCATCTGATTTAATGAAAACCTTGAGGGTGAGTCTAACCATTCTCTTCACTTCTGTGGAAACCACCAACAGTCCCAGCCTGGACCACCCAAGCTAGACATGTATAAATTTGATGGCTCTCATCCGGCCATATGGCTAGGACAAATGGAGCAATATTTCATATTGAATCGCATTAGAGATCATGCGACTAAGCTAAGTGTGGGAAGCTTGTACTTGGACCAAGAAAGATGGAAATGGTGGCAGTGGCATCAATGCTGCTATGCAAGGCCAATGACTTGGCAGACATTCTCAAAAGCCCTTTCTGATCACTTTGACCATGAATCTAACTTTTTGGTCGTCTTACTAAGCTCCGACAGACAGGCACAGTGCAAGAATATATTAAATCCTTTGAAGCATTAGCCTTCCGCACAGGAGGTCTAGCAGATGAATTCTACTTGGAATGTTTTATCAGTGGTCTCAAAGAAGCCATACAAGCCCACGTTCGACTGTAACACCCAGTCTCATGGCTGGCAGCTTGCAAGACAACTCATGAAGTAGAACGCACGTTAGCAGCCCAATCAACTCGTCCAAATTTCATAGCCAAGGGATGCCCCACCTAGGCTCCGAGCACTACCCAAAAACTTAAGGTTCAAAAGTTGCCACCAGTGGAAATGGCATAAAGAAGAAAGCAAGGATTGTGTTACTACTGTGATGAGAAATACTCCCAGGGCATAAATGCAAGAAACCCAAATTCTTTCAAATTGATGCTACTAATCACAGTTCATCTGAGGAAGCCCCACCATTTGAGGGACCAGAGGAGGAAGATGAGGACAACCATCCGGACAATGAGCTCCTAGCTACACCTGAAGAACCAATTATCTCACTTCATGCTTTGGCAGGAATTTCTTCTCCCCAAACTCTCAAAATTAGAGGTTTTATTAAGCATTGCCCTGTAGTAGTCTTAAATGATAGTGGCAGTACACATAACTTTATCCATCAAAGAGTTGCTGAAGCAGTGCATTGTTTTGTCAGACAGTCTCTAATTTCCAGGTCTAGATTGTTGATTGGGGGACACTGAAATGTGAAGGCCGCTGTGAAAATGTCAAACTTCAAATGGGGGATTATCACCTAAAGACCCACATGTTTGCCATCAACATGGGTGGGTGTGACACTGTCTTGGGTGTTGAATGGCTCCACACACTCGGCCCAATCACAATGGATTTCCAGGAGTTATATATGAGCTTTAAGTAGAATAACCACACACATACCCTCCACGAACTCCAGGTAGGTGCTCCTTCTATCATCAGCTCACATAGGATGGAAAAATTGTTAAAAAAGGGCCACCATCGAGTTATAGCCCAATTTAATTCCATCCAGGCCTTCAAACCCACTTCTTTTCATATTCATCGTGAGATGCAACGGGTCTTAAACAACCATCTACAGGTCTTTGAAAAGCCTCATGAGCTTCCACCCTCAAGAGGGGAACATGAACATAGCATTACTTTGGTCCCATGGGAACAACCACCAAATGTGCGCCCATATAGATATTCTTTCACCCAAAAGAATGAAATTGAAAAAATCATCAAGGAACTCCTAGAAGCTAGTGTCATTCATCCTAGCATTAGTCCTTATTCATCATTGTGGTCATGGTGCTCAAGAAATATGGGGAATGGCATATGTGTCCAGACTTTAGGACCCTCAACAAGCTGACGGTCAAAGATAAATTTCCCATCCCAGTTGTTGATGGTTTGCTGGATGAACTAAATGGGGCTCAATTCTTTACTAAGCTCGACGTTCACTCGGGCTATCACCAAATTCGCATGAAATAAGTAGACATTCCAAAGACTGCTTTCCGAACTCATGAAGGCCATTATGAATTCCTGGTCATGCCATTTGGTCTATGTAATGCCCCATCCACTTTTCAAAGCCTCATAAATCACCTACGCAAACCATATCTCAGAAAATTTGTCCTTATCTTCTTTGATGACATCCTCATCTATAGCCTCACCTGGGAAAAACATCTTCAACATGTATATCTTCTCTTGCAACTACTCTGGAAGCATAAATTATTTGTCAAATTGTCCAACTACTCTTTTGGCATGGAAGAAGTTGAGTATTTTGGCTACATTGTGGGGCATGAAGGTGTTAGGGCGGATCCCAAAAAGATCCAGGCAATGCAGGATTGGCCTAAACCAAAGACCTTGAAGAGTTTGAGAGGATTTTTGGGTCTCACTAGCCACTATCACAAATTTGTCCACAATTATGGTCGCATTGCTAGACCCCTCACTCACCTTCTCAAGAAAAATTCATTCCTCTAGAATGATGAAGTACAACAAGCATTTAGAGCTCTCAAACATGCCATGTGTTCCACCCCCGTATTGGCACTACCCAACTTCACCAAACCTTTTGTGATTGAATGTGATGATTTAGGTACGGGTATTAGGGTTGTCTTAATGCAGGAAGGTCGACCCTTGGCCTTCACTAGCCAACAAATAAGTGGGACAAATCTGGGACAATCTACCTATGAGAAGGAGATGATGGCCATCTTACATGTAGCAGATACCTGGTGACCATACTTATTGGGGCGGCGTTTCCAAATCCTCACAGACCATCAAAGCCTTAAATATTTTTTGGAGCAACGCCTTTCCTCACCACAACAAAATAAATGGCTAGCCAAAATGTTTGGATATGATTATGACATAATTTACAAGGAAGGGCACGAAAATGTCATAACAAATGCTTTATCATGCCAATTTGAGGAGGAAAGCACCCTGCTAGCAATATCTCTTCCCATTCTGAAGTGGATTGAAGAGGCTCACAAGGAATGGTTTTCACATCCTTCGCTCTCCCAACTCATTAATAAATTGCAAGTGGATCCAAATTCCATAGCGAGCTACTCTTGGTAGGATGAGATTCTTTGCTACAAGGACAAAGTAGTGATATCACCAACATCCACCCTCAAAAGTCGCATTTTGGCAGAGTTGCACTCATCTCCCACTGTAGGCCATTCAGGCTTTTATAAGACTTATGCTCGCACTCAATGTTCATTCTTTTGGACATGCATGAAAAAGGACATTCTTACTTTTGTAGTTGAGTGTGATGTGTGTCAGTGCCACAAAGGAGAAACAGTCAAATCCTTAGGCACATTACAATGATTTCCCATCCCTGCCTCAATCTGGATGGAGGTTTCTATGGATTTCATTACTGGTCTTCCAAAGTCAAGCAACAAGTCATTCATCATGGTGGTTGTGGACAGACTTTCTAAGTATGCTCATTTTTGCACCCTACCCCACCCTTTTACACCAACTTTGGTGGCTCAATCTTTCATGGACCAGATCTTCAAATTGCATGGCATGCCCACTTCCATTGTGTCTGATCATGACCCGATCTTTACCAGTAACATTTGGTAGGAACTCTTCAGGCTACAATGTACCCAACTACAACTTAGTACTTCCTATCATCCCCAAACTAATGGTCAAACTGAAGCAGTCAACAAATGTTTGGAGACCTACTTCAGGTGTTTCACTTCAGAAAAGAAACATCTATGGGTACAGTGGTTACCTCTAGCCGAATGATGGTATAATACTAGCTATCATGCCACCACCAAATTGACTCCATATGAAGTCATTTATGGAAAACTCCCTCCTTTACCTACTACTTATATCCAAGGATGCTCGAAGGGACAAGTAGTGGATCAACTCCTACAAAAGCATGCAACCATGCTGGCCCACCTCAAAGATAATCTCCATCAAGCTCAAAATCACATGAAGCAACAGGTAGACCAACATCGTTCAAAGCGCAAATTTCAAGGAGGGGATTAGGTATTCTTGAGGCTGCAACCATATAAGCAAACACCACTCAAAGACAAGGGTTTTCAGAAATTATCTCCAAAATTCTACGAACCATAACAAATATTTTAGTGCATCGAAGAAGTATGCTAGAAGCTAGCCTTGCCACCCACTGCAAAAATCCATCCCGTCTTCCATGTCTCATGCCTCAAGAAAGTGGTTGGGAACCATTGCAGTGTTCAAACCAGTCTACCGGACTTGGATGAAGAAGGTTCAATTTGGCTCCAACTTGAACAGGTTCTTGACACGCAAGAATGGCACCTGCATGGTCGACGATCAAGGAAGTCCTCGTCAAGTGGAAATACACCTCTCTAGAAAATGCGACCTTGGAACCATCCACTGTTCTTCAGCAGTTTCCGCAGCTTTAGCCATGAGGAAAAGGCTATTTTTATGGGGGAGGGCATGTTAGGGTCCAACCCTAACCCCCTTATTTATGTAATAGGGTCGAGTCATAGTTATAGTTAGTTAAAGAGTCAATAAAGCCCGTATTAATAATTGTAAGTGGTTGACCTGCATTTAAAGAAGGGACCACAGTTAGTTGCAAATGGCCCGTGGTATTAGATAGATGGTATCAATAAGAACCATGGTACTGACCCATGGTATTGCATGTATGAATCCTATATAAAGGATAGAGACTCACCTTAAGGAGCATCGTGTCTTATTTTGTAATCGAGCCCAGCTCTATTGGAGGTTTCCCCCTTGAAGAGGCAAGTGATCATTGATTTCCTTTCTGAATAATAAAATACATGCTGTTATTTCTCATTGTTCTATGTTCTAGGTATATTTATTCTCATATTTGGTATTCTAGTATCTTCTTGTAGGTCAAGAGCATAACACCTTTTGCCTCAAAAGTTCGAACTTAACCATGAACCTGTCAATGGCCAGTTGCATGGTTTGACACTTATCCTCCAAGTTCAACATCAAATTCCTCTTAGTGGGGGCTCTTTTAACTTCCAAAATTGTACCTGTCCTATCAGGTATCTCTGGTTCTTACAGCTCATACTTGTTCTTGGAGTTGAGGGAGTGGATGATTCTTGCTACCTCCTCTGGCATATCTCCAAGTTCTTCTTTAACTTTCTGAATGGCTTCTGTAGCCTGCTTTATCAAATCAATCTGTTCAAAGATAACCTAAATGGATGGCCAAATATCATTGACAAAATCAATGATATTGGCCCACATTTTCTCGTTAGCCTGACCTAAAGGTTCATTTAGTGTCAGCTCTTTCTCCAGGCTTTTGAATTTTTCAATCATTCTTGTGGCCTTTTGTTGTTCTTCTCTATGCATAATTTGGGCCAATTTGTAATCTGTTTCTAGGCTAGTGACTTTTTCCTTAAGTTTGTTCATCTCAGTGGTCTGAATGGACATTTCTTCCATTGCTTTGACCTGTCTGTTTGCTTCATCACCTGTTGAGCCTGTTGCTGTTGATTATGTTGCTGATGTCGTTGGTGTAGATGTCGGTAGTGCAGTGGCCATTGGAGTAGTGGGATCTAAGGATGCTACCAATGTAGAAGGTATAACAGTGGTAACTGTTGGAATGACAGCTGCAACAACATTATCAATACTAGCTTGTTTGAGATGCATCAAGTTATCCATTTCTTTTTCCATCTCCTTCCACTGATTGTTCAGTTGTATCACTAGGTCCATCATCTCTTCCTGATTGCACTGACTTTTGAGGACCTCCTTTGTCTATGGGTGTTGTGAATGAGGCAGCTTAAGCTGTTTCTTGAGGGTTGCTATGTCCTCATTCTTCTTCTTGATTAATTTCTTTTTGGCCTTAATGTCACTTGGATCATGGTTGAGTTCAATGACCATGTCCTCCAAGGACTTATTCTATTATCTTTGGCCTATGAGGATGCCCTTTCCAACTTGAATTGGGTTGTCACATTATCCAACGAATCTTTTAGCTTAAAAGCATCCATGGCCTTTTCTATGAGGGTGGAGTAAATCATTTCCCCAACCTACTTATGGAACAATATCTTATCAATGGGATGAACATCCCACTAACACCTCAAAATTAGTCTTCTTGTAGTTTGTCGAGGCCTTTGGTTTTTGTACAGTGGGCTAGAAAAATGACACCTACATCTTGCCTGCTTTGATGTCAAATGTTGACATCAATCTGGACTGGTTTGCTGGAGTAAGCTTGAGGTATTGGGCATATGTCTCTGCTTTCAACTTTTCATTCCTCATCTTTATCTCTTTGAATCTATCTTTGATATCCTTTTCCCTATCAGCTAGCCTAAAAAAGGAAGAAACCTCCATACTCTATTGTCTCTCTATCATCTGTGTGTTGGAGGTTGATGGTTGTTGTGTTTCACTTGATGCAGCTGCTTATTTACTTTTATGCCCCATTGTCTCAATGTCATTTATTTCCTTTGAAGCAATGTTCTCCTCTTGTTCAGACATAGGATTCAACTTGGGCTTCTTTCTTAGCTCAAACAACTCATCAGCAGTCTCCATGGTAGAGCTGGATGCCTCTTCCATGTTCCTCTTTGGATTCTTCTCCTCATTGGTTGGGGTCTGTAACACAGGATGAACATGCATTATTTCTCCTATTTCTAGAACCTGCAGGAAAGAGCTCTGGTCAAATTTCTTTTCTAAATCAATTAGTGTGTTCTCAACATCCACAACTTTGTTGTCCATATCAATCAATGTGTTCTCCACCCACTCAGATTGGTTGGCAAATTGTTCAATGTCTGGTCTTGGCTGGTGGATGTAAGGTTCCAATTTGACCTTAAGTCTCAACTTGTTTACGACTCCATGAGGGTCATAATGCCATATGAAGCTGTTTCTAAATTTCATCTGTTGCAGTAACCTGTCGGCCTCTGGTCCAACCTCTCTATTGTAGCAAATGAATGGGCCCATTTGGTTTTTCACCTTGAACTGGGTTTTCTTCTTAGCTGATAAGAAGTGGACCTCATCAGAATTGATGATTTATCTGAAATATTCAAGGGAAAATATCCTCATAGGGAGGTATTTTGGCAATTTATAAGGGGCTAAATGGCATCCATAAATTTTGATCTAAGTGTGGTTTTGGTAGAGGTATCAGTCTCCCACCTTGGTGTTCTTTTCCAATTGCAGTACTCTCTTGATGTCTTGACTGATTCTAGGCTGAGTGTCAGAAGTCAGCATGTTCATGACTGGGTACACAAAGGATTCTATGAAATATTTGTAGGTGAATGTTGTGGAAAACTTCTGAACCAAGGGTGTCCAGTAGACCACTAATCTCTCCTTTCCCTTGGTGTCCAACTTCTAGATGCTCATAGGGAACTTATCTATCTGGTAATACAAAAACATATAAAACAACACTAAAGAGTATTTGAAAACTCTTTTAGTGGGCAGTCTGGTGAATTGTTCATGCATTCAATCTGCAATGAACTGAGCATAGTCCTACATGATAGCAGGAGGCTTGCCTAGAGTGAAAATGGACAGGAAGGCCAGGATGACCTCATCCACATGCTCATTTGATGTGTATCCTAGGATGCATGAGAGCATGGTGATTATGTGTCTGCCAGTTTATGAGAAAATGGTGGCAGCATAGGGTGGGGTATCTGTAGGAGTATGGCGCTCTTCAATGATAAAGTTCTGGAAAATTTGCTTGATTTTCACCTGGTCTAATGTGATGTATAAGTATAACAGGTTTCCAATGGACAAAGGAGTCTAATTAGGGCTAGAATGGATTTGTAGCATTTGGTTGATTGACTCAGGTGTAATGGTGAATAACAATTGTTGATTTGGGGATATAATAACCCTTTGGCTAGGGATATAACAGGCATGACAAAAATGTACAATATCAAGAAATGGGTGAACTTTTGGGAATGTGTATTTGGGTAAATTGGATTCCCAAAGGTTGATGTCATCTGTATGGTTCAAAAATATATCATTACTCCAAAAGTGGAGCTTCAGAAGGTGGACTGGAGTTGCAGTGTCTTTTATTTGGAAATCCCTGTCTGTTAGGGCCAAATAGTCAATGTCCAAATGAGGGGTTGACATAGGTCTAACATTCAGAGAGGTCTGGGCAGCCTTCTTTTGGGGAAAGTTGTGAATTGGGCTTCCACAGATTGTAGAAATGAAGTCTGAATAGGTCTGGTACAGAGATAGGGTAATCTGCACTTTACAAAAGAGGGATTTAGGTATTCAAGGGGAAAATAGTCTCAACTCAAAGGAAAGATTAATTAAATTTAATTAATTACAGTTTGAATTAAATGTAAGCTTTCAAATTGAGATGACATTCTGGTTTTTTGTCCAAATACCTAGAAATGGTGGTATAGGCCACACTTGGTTTCAATGGAGGCTATAGAGGGTACTCTAGCTTCAGTTATGCACTAGATGGCTAAATTGGGTGTCTAGAACATGTTCGGGAGGTAGCTGGCGCTCAAACTTGGTTGTAGAGGCTCAGGGTGGCACAGGAATGCTTAGGAAGCTTTCACAAAGCGAATGAGCGAAAAGGGTGAAAATGAGCATCTTTGGCCTTTTAACCGACAATGGTTAGAATTTGGCGGGGAAGTTCATAAGGAATAGTGATGGTTTTAGCTTTTGGCGGGGAGGTGGTTTCGAGGGCCATCGCACCACTTTTGTCATGAGAGCATGTGAATTAGCATGGAGCTTCCACGTAACCGAAAGGGGCCCGAGAAAAACCACCCATTTTGCACGCTATCGGGCAGATAAAGGTCGGCAATGAAATCAGTGTAATATGGATGCACGTAGTCAGATCTAGGGGTGGTAGATCGGATGGTTGTTGCGTGGTGAAGCTGCATGGCAGGAACTTAGGCGGAGATCTGCAAGGCCCAAGGAATTAATTACAAATAATTGTAATTATTTAATGAATAAGGTATGGTTAAATATAATGAACGCGTTACGGAGTGGGACTAGGGGTTTATGTGGGAAAATGTGAATTTGCGGAGTTAGTTAAATAAAGCGGAAGGGAGAGAAAACTTAGAGTAAAGGGGTTTTAAGGGGTGAAATGGATTATGTCGGGAAATATAGGAATGGGGGAGTTACTAAAGTAATGTGGGGGGGAATTTAAACTTAGGATATGGGTTTTTAGGAAAAATAGGGAAATTAATAAGGGAAAAGTGGTTTCTTCAAAGGTAAATGGGTTTCACACTAGGGAAAAGGGGTTTTTGGGTAGGGGAATGAGTTTGGAGGGTAAATTTCTAGGGAAATGTGTGAAACAAATTGGCAAGGTGAAAGTGAAGGGAAAAAGGGTATTTTCATAGGAAATTATGGGATAATGGGGAAATTATTAAGTATGTAGTGGGCGATGAAATGGAATAAGGGGAAATTAGCCAAATCAACTTGTGAACATCCTTTCACTTTCATAACTGCTCCTGCACACTGAAACATATGATTAAGCATGATAAATGTACTTTTGCTTCAATCAACTTTGTACTTTTGTAACATTTCTTCTACTTACCCTAACATTTTTTCTTCATTTTATTGGGTGCATTTAGACTAGTAGACCCTTTTTTTTCCTTTTTATTTTGAAAAATAAACTATCTAATTCTAACCTTATATCTTCCAATGGCTCAGATTAAGCTTATGAGCACATTTTATTTCTCTACCTAACTGTTGATCTGTCAAGATTAAACAGTTTGGCTAGATCTTTATTCTTTATCTATAAACATGAAATTTAAAGCATGAAGTAGTCAAGATTAAACTATTTGACTATCATGGGTTGTCGCATTTAAGACAAGTTGCACACAACCATTATTTTGTACAATAAAGTAAAAAGTAGTGGCACTTATACTTGCACACTTTCATGATCTATTTTTGTTTGGGGTTCATATTTTTTCACTTTTTTGATCTTTTCTTATTCTTTTTGTCCTTTGATATTTCTTTTAGGACATACCCTCTTTACATTTTTTATTTTTTAATATGGAAAACATTTGCAGAAAAGCAAATGTATGTACAATATTACAAGATCAACCATAGCCAATTCAAAATTATGAATCTTATTAATATAGGACCCTAACAGTGGCTCCACATGGGGATGGCATTTCCTAGTGAAATGTCAAGAACTCTAAATACCAGTAGCCTTAGAATTGTGACTGAAGTTACCTTGTAAATTGTCCTTTTGTGATTTTTCTTTATTGATACTTATGATGGTGAAACCTTCAAAGCTCAGGGCCTTCTCTTCAGGCTTCAACTTCAAAATATCACCATCCAATCCAATCTACACTTTGCAATGTTATGTACAATGATGCAAAGTAAAGTGAACTATGGTCAATTAGTGGAAAAATAATGCTTCAGCATTCTACCATTCACAGGTCCTCCTGGTAGATCTGATCCATCTATCTCTCTTAAGAAAAAAGCATTGTTACCCCTGTAACCGTAAATGACGTAAGGCCCTTGCCATAAGTCAAAATTTCCATGTTTGTGTTTGTCTTCCCTTCTTGAATCCCACTTAAGAACTTTATCGCCTATGTAAAAATAATCTGCTTTGATCTTTTTATCAAATACCTTTTTGATTTTGTCCTCGATTACCTGTGATTTTACATATACTTATTCTCTGGTTTGCTGCAAGTGTATGGTCTGATTTATCCTTCTCTAGATATCATTTGGTTCCACCTGTAATTCCTGGATGATCTTCATCACTGGCACTCCCAAAGATGATGGGAAAACTGCATCCATCCCATATACTAACTGGTAGGGAGATGTGCCAATGGACCTTTTGGTAGTTAGTCTGTCTGCCCATAAGGCATTGATCATCTTTTTGTTCCATGTCTTTTTGTTGTCTTCCAGTAATTTCTTAATGATATTGACTAGGCTTTTGTTGGAGGATTTTGCAAGTCCATTACCTTGAGGGTAGTAGGCTGTGGAGTGGCCAAGGGTGAAGTGGTATTTGTTACAGAAGTCTATCATTGTCTTGGATTTAAAGGCAGCTGCATTATCAGTAATGAGCTTCTGGGGGCATCCAAATCTTGACAGGATATTATTCTCTAGGAAGGAGATAATGATAGTGTCTATGGCTTGTTTAAAAGGTATGGCTTCTATCCATTTGGTAAAATAGTCAGTGGCTATCAAAATCCACTTATGTTGGGCTGAGGAGGATGGGTGTATTTCTCCAATGAAGTCTATCCCCCATTGTTGAAATGGAATTTCAGTGGAGATTGTCTTAAGAGGCAAGGGTAAAAGTTTTCTCTTTCCCTCAAATATCTGGCACTTATGACAGGAGGTCACATGTTTCTTAACATCTGCAAACAAGGTGGGCCAGTAGAAACCATCCCTCGTAATTTTGTCAGCATTAGTCTTCCAATACAAGTGTCCTCCACAATCCCTTGCATGAAACTCTTACATAATTTTAACAGCTTCATCTTTCAGTAAATAGTTTAAAATTATACCACTAATGTCTTTCCAAAACAAAGCATTATCCATGATACAATATCTCAATGACTTCATTTTCAAAAATCTAGCTTTAGTTCTTGTCAAACCAGGAGGAGCTTGTAAGTTTAGTAATACAAATATGATATCTGCATACCATGGCGAATTAGAAAAAGGTTCACTGATCTGTGGAATCGCCATCTCTTCCTGATCATCAAGGGCACTAATTAAATTAATATCTAGGGCCTAACAGTTCGATTCAGCCATGAGTTTGGCTAAACCTTAGACTTTGATAAGTTTAGTAGGCTTTATTTCTATGTCATAATCCAATATAATGGCAATCCATTTGCCTCTCTTTCCTTCAGGCCCATTTTGTGTCAAAATGTCCTTCACTACTGAATTTGGAACATAAGCAATGATGTGAGAATACAAAATGTAGACTCTGAAATCTTTGATGGCCTTTACTAAAGCTAATGCTTATTTTTCCATAATATTGTATTTGAGTGTGGCATCTCTATAGGATTTATTGAAAAATGCAATTGGTTTTTCATATCGCTGGTCGTTCTTTTGTTGCAAGACTACTGCAATTGTGTGTTCTGAAGCAAAAGAAAAAATTATAAAATCTTTCTGAAAATCAGGGCTTATAAGGACTGGAGTTTTGGTTAAGGCTTCCTTGATGGCTTCAAAGGACTATTTGGCATCCACTATCCATTTAAGTGTTGAGTCCTTTATCAACATGTTATTTAGTTCTCTAATCAATTTTGCTAAATTTGAAATGAATCTCCTGAGAAAATTTATCTTGCATAAAAATGATTGTAACTATTTAATGTTTCTAGGATGGGCAATGGTCAAATGCCCCCCATTCTAGCAGGATCTATTCTAATTCCATCTTTAGATATGATATGTCCCAACATTTTACCCTCTTCTAAACCAAAAAGTGTCTTTTTGGGATTTAAAGAAATCCCAAATTTCCTACATTTGATGAAAATTCTTCTCAAATGGTCTAGGTGTTTGTTATCAGATTTAGAAAAAACATTGATGTCATCTTGGTATACCACTAGGAAGTCATGGATCTCCTTGGAAAAAGCTATATCCATAGCTCTCTAAAATGTTGCTCCTACGTTCATGAATCCAAAAGGCATCTTCAAGTACATGAAGGTATCCCATGGAGTATTAAATGTAGTTTTGGCTTGGTCCTCTGGTTGAACTAAGATCTGGTTATATCCAAAAAATCCATCAAGTAAAGAGATTTTGGATGAGCCTACTACCCTCTGAAGAATATGGCCCATTTTTGGTAGAGGATAGTTGTCTTTTAAAGAGACATTGTTTAAATTTCTAAAATCAACACAAAGTCTAATTTCTCCAGTCTTTTTCCTAGTAGTGACTAAATTTGAAATCCAATCTGAGTATCTAATGGGAGCTATAATTTTGGCATCAAACATTCTTTTAACTTCTTTCTCAATAGATGGCATAAGAACTGGGTTAATTCTCCCAAGTTTATGTTTGAAAGGTTTATGATCCTCTTTGAGAGGTATTTTGTGTTGTATTATGTTGGTGTCATAAGACTTCAAGTCTTCATAACTCCATGCAAATATATCTTGTAACTCTTTAAACAAATTTATGTATTTTACCTTTTCCTCTAGAGGTAAGGCTTTTGATATTTTAATGAGTTTTGGTTTTTCCTCAGTTCCTATGTTGCATTCTTCTATATCTGGTCTCAAAGGCTCTAGTTTCAGTTTCCTAGCTACATCGTTTGAGTCAAACAAATCTTCTAAGGGGACTAATCCCTTAGGCAAAAAATTATTTTTAAGATTAAGGATTTCAGGATCATCATTCATTATCTCTTCTATCTCTACATTTTCTAAGTTATCTACTTCTAATCTAGAGAAATTAGTAGGTTTACCTATATCTAAAATATTTACATCTATGTCACTATCTACGTTATTTTCTACTGTACAGTTTGTATCTATTTTACAATTTTGAAACTCACCTTCAGCATTCATGAAGTTATAAATCTAAGAATCCTGGGAGAAAATCTGCCAATACTTCAAGTTGTCTGGTATAACAAGCCTATGTCTCACTTCTATAGTGTACTGATGGTTGGGTTGAAAAGGCAATTTACAGGTACTAGCAAAAGTGGAAAGACTATGGGCTTGCATGTTTTGTTTTCTAGGAATGGCAACAAAGTTTGTTTCTGGGAGGTATTTAATCAAATCTAGGAAAGTCTCCCTATATTGACTAAGTCTAGGATTGTTTATAGATTATTCACCATTAATCTATTTAACAATCAATTCTGAGTCTCCAAGTATGGAGACTCTTTTGGCTCCAAGTTTTCTAACCAGTTGTAATCCTAAGATCAGAGCTTCATACTCTACCATGTTGTTTGTGTTAGTGTCAGTCTTTCCAGCCTTCCTACAGTGATCAAATATGCTCTTACAAAGTGATTTTGAAGTGTCAAGGTCAAATTTTGTCATTTCAAAAAGTTTTCAAGAAAAATTTGGTCACTAGGCATTTAGGTCTAGGTTTCGCTCAGCAATCTTTTTCAAGTGGGCCCAATGCCAACCCTATGTCCACTCATTCAGCTACGAGCCTAGTCATCATATCAGAGGGTTTCTATTCATGTCAAGTTCCATTAGGTCATTTGTACAGCTTATCTCTTCAGTGTGCCTAGGCAAGGTTCATATTTCCCTCTCTAGGTTTTGAAGTTGCAAGTTCTCTTGGCACGTCAAATCAATGGAAACTTGTTTCTTGATGTTCATACCCTTCCCCTATCCTTAATGTTACCTTATCAAACCTTTCCCATCCCTATAGATCCTTCGAAAATTCCTCATTTTTGCACAAACCTAGTTTCTTGCTACAACCTGGCAATTTTCTAGGTTGGGCCTGTGTTTTTCCCTTTTGGACCCTTTCCCCTCACTCAATCTCTGAGATTCCACTTTCCACTACTTCCTAACATCCCTCCCTACTTCCAAAAATTTCCCCAAGAATTTAGAAGCCCCTTATCCCCTTCATTTCACTTCATTTCGACAAACTCCCTTGTTCCACACATCGGGATAGGTTTCACTCAAATGATGTTCCAGAGCAATAAAAGATGAATTTTGGGAAACTGAGAGAGGTTTTCGTCCAAAACATGCCAAAGAAGAAAAACCTCCTTCATTTTTTTTACAGGTGTCATGGTTTGAGAGAAATGTCAAGAATACCATTGCCTCAGGAGAATCAAAGACACCTCTGAAGTGACCATGGGAAAATCACGTTTTCTCCTAGCGTGGTTCGCCAAATGATTTTCGTAATGGGTAAAATGATAACTAGATACAAATATATTTCCAATGAGCTATCATGCGCTAAATTTTGGGTTGAGGAAGGCATTCAAAAGTTGACTGCAACAGCACTCTTCCTTGAGGCAGCCTCATTTGGCACTTTTTGACCAGTCTTAGGATATTTGATTTTTGACAGGTCAAAGCAACTCCAAATTGAACAATTCTAGGTGGGCTGGAAATTAGAATCAAAGGCCTTTCCAATGAGCTATCCTTCGCCTGATTCTGACACTGGGAAGGCCTCCAAAATCCTCCAAATTGGCGCGACATGTCAGGCAGGGGGGCGTGACATGTCAGGCATAATTGCTTTTGAACTGTAGAGATCTGTCTTGGGAGAATTGATTTTTTACAGGGAAAATGAACTCCAAATCCAAAACTTCTACTTGGGATGGAAATTAGACTCACATACCTTTCGAACAAGCCTACTCTTGCCCAATTTGGCCACCTACAAGTGCCCCAAACATGGCTCTAAAGGTGCGCGACATGTCAAGCAGGGGGGCGAGACATGTCAGGCGGAATTGCCCAGAAATGCACTGTACAGCCCAGAAAACGCAGATTTGACTTAGTTTGACTTTTTGAGGTGAATGATGATTCTCTTTGATGTAATTATGGTACTTTTTAGAAACTTTTACCCTTATGTAACTCTTCTAGAAGATTCATTCATGAAAAGGGTAAAAATTAAATGAATGAATTGGTTTCCAAGTTTATAGAGGCAAGTTGTTTTGACTGCCTAGTTTGTAGTGCTAAGTTTAGAAGTGGTTGAAACAGCTCCTAGAAGGATGAGCTCAACCCCTAGAGGCAAGGAAAGGTGTTAGATTGCCTATATTATGTACTTTCTTAGTCATTTTCAGGGGTTGGAAGGTGAGATTCTTGAGGGAGAAGCTATCATTGTATTATTTCACTGTATCTCTGCAATTTTTGGCTAAGGAAGACCAGGGTTTTGCATTCCTCTTTGGGATTCTTGTGGAATCATGTGTTGATGGTGTGTTTCTCAATGTTCTTGTAAGCTTTGTTATGTGATTCATTTCCTTTCTTTACTTCTGCACATTAAACAAATGAAGTGTTAAAGTAAGAATTCATGCTTGCCATG